>OX155955.1:30656249-30759914 GCA_944548615.1 Micropterix aruncella | reverse complement strand
ATATATATATATAATAATTAAGTGGGGAGTAATCAAGCACCAACAATAATACTTATGCAGAGATTTATAATATAAATTAAGCTTACCCTTAGGTAATCACAAAGATGAGTAGAGCATATTATATTTTTTTCGCTAGCTTGAATTTTTTGCAAAATTTAACAATAAATGACAAAACATACAAATTATTTTAAAAGAGAGATACTAAACAAAAAAATAAGAAGAGATCCTACATGTCATAGTAGTAAGAGAGCCTTAAAAAAACATTTAAAAAACGGTTGTGTCACCCCAAGACTTTTCCTGCAAGTAGCCAAGAACTGACGTCATCTGAATATTCATTTCATAAATTAAATCGCTGAGCACTCTCTCCCGGAAGTGGGTCGAACCCGGTTGGGTTTTATTGAGGCGCCTCTCGCCGCCTCAGGCGGCGCGGTTGGTTTCTCAGCTAGCCTCGGGCGACTCGGCGTTCATATTTGATTAAAATATTTGGCGGAATTCATATACTCTTGTGCAGCTACAACAAAAATGTCCCTCAAGTGCAATTTATAAAGGATTATAAATATAAGACAAGCGCGCCCCCTGATGAACCGATTTCAACAACAATCTTTTCAAGTCTTGCCATGACCAAATGATGCATTCATACCAAATTTGAGCTCAGTCGGATTAAGCGTTTGGACGCTATCATGGAGGAATTCATATAGACAGACATACATACAAACACACAAATAGAGCTGTCAACTACAACCTGCGAACCAGTCATCTCAGAAAGTTTTAACGATATTAGATCGTTTTGTCTCCCGGGAAGTGAGCGCAGAGAACTTGTGTAGAAAAAAACACAGTCTAGTTACGCCACCTGCCCGTCAGAGGCCTTACGGCGAGGCACCGGGAGAGGTACCCAGCGGGAACCCTCGCCCCTATGGATACCTCCTTCCTTCCGATTGGTTACATGATCGAGGTCGCTTGTGCGGTCCTCTTCCTTATGAAGCAGTGATACGGTGTACATCAAATCTATCGCGGACCACGGCATCCTTTGCCCGGCTTATTCAACCGGGATCATGTGGTCGAATGGTCGTTTCAAGAGCAGTTGCCATAAGGTTAACAACCACCACCGCTCTATAGGCAACATTACTGTTTCCAGACTCACTCAGCTGTTGGTCGGAATGCCCAATCGATTGTCTGGTGTCAGCCACCGTCCGCACGTTGCGGACGGTGGCTGGTGCCGCACGGACTCCTAGGAACACTGGCCAGTAGGCCAGCGTCCTACCCTGGCTTTCACTTCTGCGTGGAGGCTGCCGGATGGGTGTTGACCCGTGCGTTTGACCGACCCTATACAACTGGGTCTTAGTGGCCAAATTGCAACAGGGCGCATTAGACAACCACACAGTCAGACCAACCTGGAAATAGTCTTAATCGTCTCAAGGGGGCCCATCAAAATGAACATTTCCTTCTTCATTTCGAGAAAAAAAATAGTGTATTCAGATGTGAGACAAAATGATAGAGAAGATGAAAGTGAGCACTAGTGGCGAAGTAGAGAAGGTTCCCCTGAAGAATTACTACTAAGCACCCGAAGAATTACTAAAAATCTATACATAATAATATTATTATATCAGTGGTTAGCTGAGATTTCAGTCTATTATTAATATTATGAGATCATTGAAGGAAGGAAAGTGTAAACCAAATAAAAACGGATTTTCCGCGTGCCGTTTGTAGCGCCTGATATTCGGCGACGTTGCAACCGCCATCGTCCAGGCTAGAAGACTATCCTATTCCTGGACAATGGCGGTTGTTACATCTAGCCTTCAATGACATATCCCAGGAAAGTGGTTTAAAAATGGATTATTATTAGATAGCCCCGAGTTTATGTACATTACAAGTATGATTGCCCTGACATTCGGCAAATGTGTGTATTTAGTAAACCATAATATCCCTATCAATTTTTGATTTCACTTTAAACCAAAAGCTAGCCGTACCTTTTTCCAGAATCGCCAATAGCTGAATGGTACCGACGATACTGAAAAACTGTCGAATTTCGGAATATTTCTAACTCCTTCCAGCGGATTCATTAATTTTGTGGACAGCGAACTAATAAATTGACACTGCGATATGTTAAATTTATACATTTCTCTAACAGCATATTTTTGTTAGGGAAAACATGTGTTTGTTAGGGTGATACCCCTCCTTACTTTACCTAGATACCTGTCAACAAGACAACTTCTCAGGTAAGGAAAAACTGGATAACTTATTAGTGAGATGTATTTTTTAGTTTGGTAAATAGTACAATATAAAAAAAATACTAGTTTACTGTACTAACATTTAAAATTGTTTAAGAGTTATGTTGTTTTTCAACCTAGACTTGACCGAGCGCAAGGACTGCCAAATATGTGGCGAAGAACCTAAAGACAGCATACACATCGTTGGTCGCTGCCCAGGCATCGCCTCAAATAGACAATATAGTTTACTAAGACGAGCCTTTCTCGAACCCAACGATCTGCTCAACTTGAAGATCAGTGATCTGCATGGACTGGTAAGCAGTGTCAGGCTACTAGCAGACCGCTTACCTAACCACAATGTGGGTAGTTATGAAAGGACTTCCAGGTGACATCAAGAGCTGGAAACAAGCCTTCTTTTCCGTTTACTACTACTACTACTACTAATAATTTGTTTGCTAGGAATTACAGCTGAACACATATGAGGTATCACCGGATAAAATTATCAATTCATGCCTACGAGATGCTACTGCAATGAGAATTACAAGAAAACTAAGCAATGTTAGCCCGAGGGTCCCGGGCAGTACGATCCGCAGCATGATTTTACACCAATAACAAAAAACGCAAATCCGAATTTTTGGCGCGTACCAGGTCTCACGTAAAGCTCGACGGTATTTTTTAATTGCATTGTTAATTACGTGGTATCGTACAATCTAGCACCGTCCTAAATAATAGTTGCTAGATTGTGTGACTTTCCGCCAATTTCGTCTAACGGATTTGCTTCATTTATTTAGTCCTCTATGGGCGGAAAGCGCGACGCCCGCGCGCCTCGCGCCCCAGGCGGCCGCGCGTCCGGCCGGGGCCGGGCGGCGGCGCGGCGCGGGCGGAACGATCAAATTGGATACGTTTGGGATTTGGCGAGTCGTTAGGCTGAATTGCCATTTAAGCCGTCCCGAATCAACGCACCGGAACGTGTGCGCGTAGATACTGTATTGCGGAGAGGCCGTGAGACGCACCGCGGTGACTCCCCGGGCCCCGAGGCGCACATCTCATATCCAACCATTAAGGCGGGCCTTAAATTGATCCTTTTCGGCTTTATGGCCTGCGATCGCCGAGACGCAATCAGACGAATTCAAGCCACTGGCTTTTAAACGGTGAAGACATTAATGAGAAACAAATATTTTTCAAGAGCAGCATAGCGGCGACAACAGATCTTGAGGGCTCTCTAGACGATCAAGCATCGCGTCGCGGGCTAAGAAGGGATCAGAAACCACAAAAAATATGCATTTTTTTTTATATTAACCAAAAATACCTAATTTTGTAGTTTCATACCAGGGAGTCACGTTAATTAGACGTAATTGATTGGTGAATGATTGATTAATTGATGATTGATTTTCAAAATTCAAAAATTCAAAATTCTTCATTAATTCCTAATGTTACACATACGTTTAAATTCAAAGCCCTCCTAACTAGGCCTCGCCTGTACTAAGGTAGGCTTAATATAAAAGAAGGTATAGTGGTTTTCGTGACTTGCTGTATAATGATTGATTGGTGATTGATTTATTGATGGTTGATTAATGATCTATTGATGATTGATTGATGATTTACGTCACATGACTTAACACATGACGTCACGTGAAGATGCCACCTATGGTATTATATACCTTTTTAATATTTGCATATTTCCTGCGGTGTACGATCCCCTCCCAGCCTGCGACGCGAAGCTTGACAAGCATGCTTGATGGTATAGAAAGCCCTTTAGATATGCTTGCAACCTATCACAACAACAATGAGAAACACAACAATGCTGCAACAAAATAAATGCATCCTTATTCATTGGTAGTTTTATACAATTTATCGAGATTTTAGAGTTCTTTGAGTTGCCTCTTTACCGTTACCACAGTGGGATGACTAAGATCTACTTTATCGCGACTGGGTGGTCCGTTGTTGAAAATGACCAACGTTCACACACGGCAAATGGTGGTTACCGTAGATGCGACACGAAAGTAAAAACTATTTCGATTATTTCATGTTGTATTTTTTATGTTATTTCAGACAATTCAATTAAAATTTCGAATTTTTAATATCAAGAGATTGTTAGTATTTTGTTTCTTAAAGATTTCATTTTATTGTAGTTAATATCATTGACTAGATATTGTAGGTAAAATAATGAATAATTATATTAATTAATAGGTTATTACAAAACTTAGAAAATAATAAAAATTGACAATCTGTTGCGATAACAGGGAATTATGAGAAACATTATCTTCTGCATTAGTGCTCGATTGTGTTTCATCGTGAACTAAAATCGGCAATTAGTCCGTGTGAACGAGACAGGGCAATAAGCTAAAGGGTATGTGAAATGAATAGTTGTCACTTTTTTGCATTAAAACTACCAACAAAAGATAAAGCATCTGAATCTGAGTATAAGTTCGTCAGGTAGTTTTTAACGACGATCGTTTGATTTCGCTCTAACGTATTGCTCTATCTCCTTCACTTGAACTAATTTTAGTTTTAGTTCACAAAGAAACGCAATCGGGCCCATTATCACCATAAATGTAATACCATAATTCGGACAATATATATATTTCCTTTCATATTTCATTTCATTTCAAACGCAGAGTACCGTTTGGCTAATGATTTCATTGCGACTGGCGGGCTAGTCGACGTGTTCGAACTCGTTCGCGGTTGTGACATGTATGACTCCAATATTATATCGTGCGCGTGGCAATGCCCGTGCGGCAAATTTGAATTACCTTCTGGCGGAGCAGATGAATTAAAACATTGTGAAGTAGTTTCAACAAGATATAAAATATATCTCAGGTTTGATAACATACTAAGTGAAGCGACAGTGAGTGAGAGCGGACTCACAAAGCAGAACGGAGAATCTCGTATATTTTCCTATTATATAAAATCAACCACAGGTTCATTCAAGATCGTACTCTGGCAATCGATTAAAAGCGCTTATATTAACAGAAGAGTCATCAACGAATAAACATGTTTCATTCTACAAACTGGATTTTGGTCCAGTTTTTTCAGTGGTTCTAGTTCGAGTTCTATTATTTATAACCTTGATCGCTATCGCTGCAACGCGGATATATCGGTTGATTAGATATTAATTCTGTATATACTTGGTAATGCAAAACTTAAAATCATATTTTTCTTTTGGATTAAAGGGCCTGATTGCACCCTAATGTTATCAGTATAGCGCTGTCTCGCCTGGAATTGTTTTTATCTCGCAAGAGAGTACGTTTTATTCGGGTGCGCTCGCCTGTAGGTGTTCTCATTTTGTCCCTTAATGTCCGCATTTGTTAGCAGCCTGGGAAATGGATCGAAAATTTACTCGCTGCACCGAGTTAAATGAATTACGCGGGTGAAAAATTAAACTAACAATGGCGCCTTTGTGTTTTCTCCGACACTCTCTTTCCTCTAAATTATGCAGGCCGTTTCCTTTATAAAATTGATAGTCCAGTGTTTATTTAACTTATACACGTTGCGGATTTCGTAGGGGTACAGTGTACTTTGTTATCGTACTGAATGAGTTATGTTATCGAATGCTAGTGCGTCTCGAATGCTAGTATCGAACACTGGCATGAACAGATAAAACATCATATATTATATTCTAAAAACAAAAACTGATTTTCCTATGTTTTTAATTGTTGTTATTGTTTTATTCATTTTTTCGTTTTTTCATGTATTTACCCTGGATTTGAATACCTTATAAAGACGAAATTGAATTTGTGTTTCCCTTCGAAGACCGACTATCATCCACCGCCTGCTTTCGAAGGACACATTTTATTGTAAAGGAGAACGGAACTCCCTATTCTTCCTTCGTACCTTATTATTAAAACTCTTTATCTTCTTACGTCATGAACATATCATTCCATCCGAGAGAAAGTTCACTAATTGTTAAAATTAAAGTTTCGATATATCTACATTCAAAAATTTTAATTATTTCTTTCACCGATTACGTCATTTAAACGATTATGTCATTTATGAGATTACTTGAGCTGCCATAGAATCAGTCTTTAAAGACGGCAAAGCCGCTGCCACAGCTAGAAAGTCCATATTTTCCACTTTATTTCGTGGTGCATAAAATAAATATCTCATCGCAAACCCTATTAACTTAGCGCAATATCTCTCGCCGTCGTAGCGCTACTACGCGACGCAGCGTAGCCCGGTGGCGTAGCTCGCTGGCGTAGCTCCGCCGGCGTAGCATAATGGCCTGGTAGGGAAATGGCAGGCTGCATACAAAAAGCTCGCCGGTGCATCTTATCTGGGGGCCAACACGCGCCCGCCGCGCGGTCGGGAATTTCGTCTCGCAATCCGCCAACATCCGCTGACATATTTCACTTGAGCTTTCTTAAATCTTCGGACGTCTTTGCCACAAGGCGTCCCTTTGTTTGCTAGGGTATTTTGTTAGTGTGCTATCGACGCACAGTGGTCCTATAAATAAAAATAAAATACAAACGGAGCTGCCATGAAATTCACCGACCGAAGTCGGGACCATCATACAGTGTTATTACATTCCGGACTAACGACCGGCTGTGGTAGATTTAGGACAGCTGTCTTGCTACATGTGAGCGTGCACCTTACCTCCCCCCTCCCCCCCTTCGAAGCCGTAGAATTTGAAATGCGGAAATCGCGGTTTTAGATATTTTTTCTATGAAGGAGTTGATTATTTTCCTGGAGAGACCAAGATCTTTAAAAAGGTGAAACAGAGATTTAGCTGGCAGGCCAGGAGCGCCAACTTCCACCGCGTGAAGGTGAACAGTAAAGCCGTTCCTGGTGACCGCATTTGCGAGATCATGTTAAAGTAGAATCGACCGAATTTTAATATATTAGTTTGGTATAACACATCTACTAAAGTTATAAACTACGCCTGTGATACGTACTTAAAATAAAATTTATATAAAATTTAATTATTGTTAAATTTAAGTAGAGAGAGAGAGAGAGTATGTAGTAGGTATACATTTTATAGAGTATAGAATAAACCTTAGTATAAAATTAAAGAATTAAAATAAATAATTAGGCCAGTTAGCCAAAGGATTAAAGAAATCAGCATGTCGTTTTGTTATTACGGTTTTCTACAGAATAATGATGTTTCAATCGTAAATTTGTTGAATTGCAAGAAATTTTGTTAAAACTCCATTACTCGAGTATATGTTTCACCATGCTCCGTACGGGTAATATGAAAATGACGGTATATGATTATTGTAACTGTTGCGGGAAGAAAGATAAAATATCGGGCAGGCATGATGATGATAAACATCACAACAAATAATGTGTCGTCATGCCTAAAATTCCGTGCACTTTCAAATTCCCCAACCTAAAAATATTATTTATGGCAGTAAGTGCACTTAGCACACAATATAGGTATACCCGGATTAGCTCCACTAAAAGCGGGAGCTAATGGATGTTAAACTAAAAGTGGAATATTTACAAGCAAACGCTAAAATTTCGAAATTACACGTCAACCCGAAAATAACCTTCGCTCGCGAACAAAGGAAAACGTCGGAAAAATCCCAGCACGTGCATTTAAAAAGGGTAATAAAAACTCACCCTAAACACACCGCCGGCAAAAGGATTAAGCAACCCGTCGCCGATTGTAAAATCGACCCTCCCCGCCAGCCAGGTAGGTACAAAGAATGACTCATATTTTGGGAAGCGCCAGCTTAAATATTGGATCACTAGAAATCCACAAAATTGCTGCCATGAAAATGTCTAAATGTTTAGAATAATTTAATTTAATTTTTAGACTAAGTCCGAGCCAAATCGGCCAATAAATGGTGAAAATATTTAAATTCAACCTAAAATAGGACATAGCAATAGTATATGATTATTAAAATGTATATAATAATCATAAGTTAATATAAGTTAGAGTTTAAGGTCGTATGTACACTCTTAACTTAGTAAAATAGTATACAATATTATAGTACATTAGCTTTACGGAAACGACATATAACAACGCGTCGGTCGGCACCCGCGGGCGAGGCGGGGTGCAACCTGCCCCACCACTGGGCCGGCCGCAGCGGACATACCTATATAAGGTCGGTTACCCGCCGATATCGGGGCAGATCATTTAACAGTGCCTTGCGGGCAGATCACATTTAAGTGCCGGGCAGATCACACTTAAGTGCCGGGCAGATCATCTTGTAACAGTGCTTTGTCGGAGATCATATCGGAGATCATATTTAAAGTAGAACTATTAGTACGTGCTTTGAAGCATAAACGCAATTACTGTAAATTCGTAAATAGTGCAATAGACTACATTTTATAGGAAATAAAAACTTTAATGGCTTAGAAGCTTTTTAAAACGTAAAAATTATTATTATCTTTTTTATTAACAATACAAACCTCGAGTGCATATCCTGGAAATACTACCTACAGCGGATTAAACACGACCCGAGCGACGTTAAAAACGAGGATTTCGACAACGCCGTCCGACGTCACCTTTAGCCTTACAACCTGAAGGGTTGAGTCTGTATGTAGGCCACGCGTGGGAAGGCCCCCACATCTTGGAAGCCCCCACACCTTGGAAAGACACCACATCTTGGTCCTTCGAGCCGGATAGGAAATCAGGACCTTAAGCAGAAAGCAGGTCCATCGAGGTAAAAAATAATAAAAAATAATTTTTTTTAATTTTTACAAAAAATTTGAAAAATCTCCGAGATGTCGACGCCGCGTCAAACGAGCGCGGAACGGACAGAGAGCGCTAGAAGAAGCGCAAGGATTGCGGACAAAGCACGCGACAAAAGCCAGATCGACGCTCACAGGCAAGAACTACGAGCCGATCAACAAGATGCCGCAAGATCTGCAATCAAGACGACGACCGCTGAGAGACCAGCCAGCAGAGCACAGTCTACCAGCAGCAGGGCGCCGTCAATGACTAGTCATCGATCGTCCAGATCAGCAACCACCACCATCAGGAGGCGACAATTGGAAGCGGAGATGGAAGCCGCCCAGGAAAAAGCCGCAGCCGACACCGCAGCCGCAGCCTCAGCCGCAGCCGCAGCCGCAGCCGCAGTGAACGCCGCCCAAGCAGAGGCCGCCGCCAAACACGCAGCCGAGACTCACCGAATCGAATCGGAACGGATCGACCGACAACTCGAACTGCGGAAACTCCTGATAGAAGCAGAGGTCGAGGAAGAGTTATATATGGACGACGACGACCAAATAAGCCGAGCCGACAGCCGAGCGGAACGACAGAGCCGCCGACTAACGACCGGACGTACAGAGGAATGGGTGAACGAGCGGGAATTAAGGGACGACGACGCCGCAGAAAAAACAGCGAGCGACGCCGCATTCCAACGAGCCGTCGCGAGCGCCGTCACGCAAGCGATCGCCGCCACCGCCGCCGCCGCCAACTCCCATCCAAGAGCCTCCTCCTACGAGCGGCAGTTAAGAGACGACGACGCCACGGACAAAAAGGCAAGCGACGCCGCGTTACAACGAGCCGTCGCGAGCGCCGTCACGAAAGCGATTGCCGATAACGCCGCAGCCGCCACCGCCAATCGACCGAGTGACACCGCCCGAGCGAGCAATTACGCCCGACCGAGCGGCGACGTCCCGACGATGAAGAAAGAGGAAGAATGCAGCCCACCCGACGTCTACATGATGCAGACCCGAGCGAAGATGCTACGCAGCCTTCCCCAGTTCGACGGCAGCATGCAGGAGTGGCCAATATACGCCGCACTATTCGATCAGGGGTCGACAATGTGCGGATTCACCAACGCGGACAATCTGCTACGACTACAACAAAGCCTGCGAGGACCCGCGCGCGAGGCAGTACGCGCGATGTTACTGGATCCCGGCAATGTCCCGGAGATCCGGAGAGCGCTGGAACGCCGTTTTGGCAGACCTGGCGCTCGCATCGACGCGCTCATGCAGGAAGCACGCAGTACGCAGCAAATATTGGTGAGTGATTCGATATTTAAGTTGGTTGAGTACGGCACTACCGTTTGTAATGTCGTACATGCTTTAAAAAATATGGGTCATTCTGCGTATCTCACAAATCCACCGCTGCTAAAGGAATTAGTGATGAAGTTGCCACAACATTTGCGGTTGCAGTGGTACTCCGCCGGCCATGGACCGCATCCTACTCTTTTAGATTACGGAAACTGGTTAGAGACAATAATAGACGCCGCCTCTCAAGAAGATCCCGTAAACAATTATTCAAAAATTAAGTATAATAACAATCGATCCGAGATGCCGAGCAAAAAAAGAGTTTTTGCTACAGACACTCAGGAGTCAACAGACGCCTGCCTAAAGTGCGGGCGAAACAATCATTTAACCCCTAAATGCCGCGAAATAGGAAAAATGACAATAAATCAACGTTGGACATGGGTTAAGGAAAAACGCTTATGCACACGGTGTTTTAGAAAAGACCACCGCCAAGCGCAATGTAGCGTAAAAGAGCCGTGTGGGATAGAAGGTTGTAAGTAGCCTCACCACAAATTATTACATAAAAATAATGCCGCGATAAAAAATCAGCCCTCAAACGACGACCAAAATACCCCTAATACAGTAGCTAATACGTGGGACGGATCAGAAAAAATGATCCTAAGGGTAGCGCCCGTGGAACTACGGGGGCCGAAAGGCGTTATAAAAGCACTAGCGTTATGCGATGAAGGATCTTCAATCACATTAATAGATCAGAGCATAACGGATAAAATAGGAGTACACGGGGAAATTAGCCCCTTAAATTTAGTAGGCGCCTCGGGCATGTCAGTTGCGAACGCGACAACGCAGCGAATAGACTGTAAGATCCGACCGCTGAAAGGTAAAAAATATTATGATTTATGTAACGCCAGGACCATAAAACAGCTGGATTTACCAGCACAAAAATTCTGTGCTAAATCTATGCTAAATAAATGGCCTCATTTAGCCGACATACCGTTTTGCGACTTTGAAGGAGCACCGCAAATTCTAATAGGAATAGATCATTATGACTTAATGATTCCCAGAACGATAAAAGCCGGTCCCCCGAACGCTCCGATAGCGACCTATTGCCGACTTGGGTGGACATTAGGGGGAGGGGGGGGCGGTGATTTGGCTACTTGCCGCGCCGTAAACCACTTACGGAATGCGGGCTCAAACCAAAGGATGGACGACATCATCCGGTCGTATTTCGAAGTAGAGGAAGTAGGAACGCACATACGCGCCCATAAAGCCGTTACGAACGCGCGGGCCGAGACGCTTCTTCACGAGACAACGAAGCTAGAAGGCAATCGTTGGAGTACCGGACTGCTTTGGAAAAGCGACAAGGTGACGATGCCAGCCAGTCACGAGATGGCTAAAAAACGGTTGAAATCCATAGAAAACAAACTACTCAAAAATCAGCCGTTGGCCACTCAATATTGCGACACAATAAAGGATTTCCTGAAAAAAGGGTATGCCCATAAATTAAGTCCAGAGGAATTACGCACCCCTGGAAATCGTATTTGGTATCTCCCACACTTCCCGGTTGAAAATCCAAATAAACCAGGAAAAATGCGACTCGTTTTTGACTGCGCCGCGAAAGCCGGGGGAACAAGCCTAAACGACCAGCTATTATCAGGACCCGATTTATTAAATTCTCTGATTGGAATCCTATTCAAATTCCGACAAGGACGTTACGGATTCGCGGGCGACATAAAGGAGATGTTTTTACAAATTCATTTATCAGAAAAAGACACCCAAAGTCAACGTTTCCTATGGCGCGACCTAAAACAAGAAGAGGAACCATCCGAGTACTCCATGGATGTAGTCCTTTTCGGGTCTACCTCATCTCCGTGCTCCGCACTCTTTGTAAAAAATACAAACGCGGAGAGATTCAGGAAAAAATATCCCGAAGCGGTCGACGCCATAGTGAACAAACACTATATGGACGATTATCTAGATTCAACGGATACTGTAGAAACCGCCCAAAAAATGATCGCGACCGTTACGAAAATTCACCAGGAAGGTGGCTTTAACATCGTAAACTGGACGAGTAACGATCCAAAAATATTAGAGCAGGTACCACATAATATACGTTCACAAACAAAAATAAAATTGGCCGGTACCGACGAGGCGAGTGAGAGGATTCTCGGACTTATATGGGAGCCTCATCGCGACACCTTTTCATTCGACACGGACCTCAAGAAAATTAATCCCGACTTACTGAGTGGTCGCAAAACCCCGACGAAGCGACAAACGTTATCGGTGATAATGAGCACCTTTGATCCGCTCGGGATTTTGGGCCCACTAACAGTAAAGGCGAAAATCTTACTCCAAACCATATGGTTGGATAAGACGGACTGGGACGAGATTATTAGCGACGGTGCCAGTCAAAAGTGGCAAGTCTGGTTGGCCGAGTTGCGAAAAATAAAATTCGTAACTATAAACCGTAGCTACCAGCACACAGGAAAACTGGCCCGTGACGTACAATTGCATGTTTTTGCGGACGCGAGCGAAAGAGCATATGCCGCGGTAGCGTATTTACGTTACGAAAATGAAAACGGCACCGCGAGCACGGCCTTTATAGCCGGCAAAAACAAAGTAGCGCCGCTGAAACCCATGTCGCTGCCGAGACTAGAGCTGCAAGCCGCTACAATGGCCAGCAAATTAGCTGAGCTGATAAAATCGCAGCACACCTGGGAATTTTCCTCCACAACGTTATGGTCAGATAGCAAGACCGTACTATCGTGGATAAGACGTGACCCACGTGAATTTAACGTGTTTGTAGCTCACCGACTTGGCGAAATTGACCAGGTTACCACACCATGCCAATGGCGTTGGGTACCCACAAAATTGAATCCCGCGGATAACGCAACTCGGGACACGGCGACTAAAATGGGTGAAGACCAAATAAAAAAATGGATAAACGGACCGGAATTCCTACTGGAAAATAGCGACCACTGGCCCGCGGACGATGAATCTCCATCGTCAGACTACGGTCAGGACGAAGAACGTCGACCGGTATATGTAATGACCTCGATAAAAAATATTTTCCTAATCGAGACAAAACGATTCTCACGCCTAGAACGGTTACGTCGTACAGTAGCATGGATATTTCGATTCGTACAACGCTGCAAACGCAGCGGCGAAAAAACAAAACATTTAACCCCACAAGAACTTGCTTGCGCGGACCTCTACCTGATTCGGGTTTCGCAGCAACAAGATTTCAACGAGGAAATTTCATTATTAGATGTCAATTTCATATTACAAAGAATTGCCAAAAAACAGCAGGATAAGAAACCTAAATGCGTACCTGGATACGAATAGGATCCTGCGAGTAGGCGGTCGCATACAGAATTTAGCCGGTGTCGCCCCCGAGGTAAAACAACCTGCAATACTGGACGCGCGTAGTCATTACACCCAGTTATTAATGAGATGGCAGCACGAGCAAGCCGGTCACAAAGGACGTGAATGGGTTTGTAATGAACTACGACAGCGTTATTGGATATTGCGACTCCGGGGAGCGATTCGAAAAATCACTCGCGACTGTCGAAAATGTCAAATTGACAGAGCGAAGCCAATTCCACCCAAAATGGCGGTCTTACCGGACATCAGATTGGCTCATCACATACGACCGTTTACCAATATTGGAGCCGATATATTCGGGCCGATAGAAGTCACCGTGGGAAGACACCGGGAAAAACGGTACGGTATGCTTTTCTGTTGTATGAGTAGTCGAGCCGTCCACATAGAAATCGTCCATTCATTATCTACGGACAGCACAATGATGGCAATAAAACGACTATGCGCACGCAGAGGGACACCGTCCGTAATATTTTCCGATAACGAACCGAGTTTTCACGGGAGCAATAACGAGTTGAAACGGGCACTGCAAGATGTCAATTTTGATGACGTAAGTTCACAATGCGCTATGAAGGAAATAGAGTGGAGATTCAACACTCCGACAGCCCCCCATATGGGAGGTTTTTATGAGAGATTGATTCAATCCATAAAAAAAGCTCTCTCCATCACTTTAAAGGAAAAAGCTCCTCGCGACGAGACATTACTAACATTAATGGCAGAGGCTGAACATTCGGTAAATTCTCGCCCGTTAACCCATGTTTCACTCGACAGCCAAGACGACGAAAGTCTTACACCAAATCACTTCTTGATTGGTTCGTCATCAGGTCGACTCAACATAGGCGTGATTGACAGCGACAATCTTTGCCTCAAAAAACAGTGGCAAATAGCCCAAATAATGGCAAACCATTTTTGGTCGAGATTCGTACGCGAATATCTCCCGACGCTGGCGAAGAGACCAAAATGGCACGACGCGGTAAAACCCGTCCAGATAGGAGACATAGTCATCCTTGTGGACGCGGACCTACCCAGAAATACTTGGCTCCGAGGGCGAATAGAGCAAGTACATACCGCTCCCGACAGGCAAGTACGTTCAGTAACGATCTGCTGTCGCGGAAAATCATACAAAAGACCAGTACATAAAGTGGCAGTTATCTATTCTCCCCACCAAGAGGAAGTGAGAACAACAATTTCACCTCCCGAAGAAGAGGAGTGAGGAGAAACACTTGTCTCACGGAGAGGGGCATGTTGCGGGAAGAAAGATAAAATATCGGGCAGGCATGATGATGATAAACATCACAACAAATAATGTGTCGTCATGCCTAAAATTCCGTGCACTTTCAAATTCCCCAACCTAAAAATATTATTTATGGCAGTAAGTGCACTTAGCACACAATATAGGTATACCCGGATTAGCTCCACTAAAAGCGGGAGCTAATGGATGTTAAACTAAAAGTGGAATATTTACAAGCAAACGCTAAAATTTCGAAATTACACGTCAACCCGAAAATAACCTTCGCTCGCGAACAAAGGAAAACGTCGGAAAAATCCCAGCACGTGCATTTAAAAAGGGTAATAAAAACTCACCCTAAACACACCGCCGGCAAAAGGATTAAGCAACCCGTCGCCGATTGTAAAATCGACCCTCCCCGCCAGCCAGGTAGGTACAAAGAATGACTCATATTTTGGGAAGCGCCAGCTTAAATATTGGATCACTAGAAATCCACAAAATTGCTGCCATGAAAATGTCTAAATGTTTAGAATAATTTAATTTAATTTTTAGACTAAGTCCGAGCCAAATCGGCCAATAAATGGTGAAAATATTTAAATTCAACCTAAAATAGGACATAGCAATAGTATATGATTATTAAAATGTATATAATAATCATAAGTTAATATAAGTTAGAGTTTAAGGTCGTATGTACACTCTTAACTTAGTAAAATAGTATACAATATTATAGTACATTAGCTTTACGGAAACGACATATAACAACGCGTCGGTCGGCACCCGCGGGCGAGGCGGGGTGCAACCTGCCCCACCACTGGGCCGGCCGCAGCGGACATACCTATATAAGGTCGGTTACCCGCCGATATCGGGGCAGATCATTTAACAGTGCCTTGCGGGCAGATCACATTTAAGTGCCGGGCAGATCACACTTAAGTGCCGGGCAGATCATATTGTAACAGTGCTTTGTCGGAGATCATATCGGAGATCATATTTAAAGTAGAACTATTAGTACGTGCTTTGAAGCATAAACGCAATTACTGTAAATTCGTAAATAGTGCAATAGACTACATTTTATAGGAAATAAAAACTTTAATGGCTTAGAAGCTTTTTAAAACGTAAAAATTATTATTATCTTTTTTATTAACAATACAAACCTCGAGTGCATATCCTGGAAATACTACCTACAGCGGATTAAACACGACCCGAGCGACGTTAAAAACGAGGATTTCGACAACGCCGTCCGACGTCACCTTTAGCCTTACAACCTGAAGGGTTGAGTCTGTATGTAGGCCACGCGTGGGAAGGCCCCCACATCTTGGAAGCCCCCACACCTTGGAAAGACACCACAGTAACTATATATATACTTATTGAATTGCACGCTGTCATAGTAAAAGCAAGATCTCATTATCTAGATCTATTTATTTACTTATTTATTTATTTATTTATTTGTTAATATATCAAAATATGTATGTATATACATATACATACATAGAATATGTCAAACTCAAAAATTTATTTAAATATTTACATTTTACTTTAGATACACACGCAATGTATATTATATGCTATAATTTCAAATTTAATTTTAGGCTATAATTTGTTGCCTACTCTTCTTTTCACACCAGCATGTTGGTTGACTGGAAGATATTGCTGTAGTGTAGCAATAAGTCCGCCATTGTACCTTATTTTATTGTGCAATAAAGAGATTTTCATTTCATTTCATTTCATTTCATTTCATTGTGCGCCGTAATGAATTTACGGTGTATTTATTATTCCCGTGACATGGTAACTACACCGTTACGAGTCATGGTGATACATACGTATGGACCACAGTACATGTTACATACGTAATCTTTTTAAAACATGCGTATTTCCGTGTATTACAGCTTATTATTATTTTCAGTGTATCAATTCTGACTATAATATATCGACTATAATATAATTAATCCAAAGCATAGACGCTCTACTTTTAGAGACAAATTTGCTGCAACTACTTGGAATGGTTTAATCAAAAATTTGGAGTAAAAATCTACTGCAGTCTTAAGTTCCAATTCTTTATTTAGTTCAGTTCTTTGTTTAACAAAAATAATGTATAAAACAGCGCCTTTAAACATTTCTCTTTAATTTCTACACTCTCAGATTTTACCATCCTATAGCTACACAAAAAACCCGGAACCTTCAGGAAAATACTCTTTTTGTTAATATTAGGATGTCCTTCATCGAATTAGAGCATTGGTCGTAAACGTTTTTTAGTTCGATGGCCAATTTATGATACCGTTCGTATTGGTCAAAGTTAAAGCGGCTTTTGAAAACCTGCCACAAGTGTAGAGGGGGAGAGGGGAGGGGAAGAATGTTACGAAGACCTTTTTAGCAGTGCAGCAATATATACTCATAAATAATATTCACAAGATTTTATACACACTACACACACAATAATTTGATTTATATTGAAATCGTTTATTCATATTAAATAAAATAAATATGGGTACATAGATAAAACGAACGTGTAAAACTATTTATATAGTTTAGTTTATAGTAAAATTAAATAAATTAATAAAAAATAGCATAGTTAATTGTGATCAATGCGATTTGTGAAACTGTACCCTTCTTTAAAATATTTCCGGTAAATGGTTTAATATTCGTCGTCGCTATCCTAGAATTAGTTTGAAGATGTGAATCTGTAATTCTTGTCCTAATTTTTGGCGTCACATTTTTCATGAGACATTTTCGCCGGTCAAAACTGCAACGAACAACTCACATATTGCGGGATTTCGGTTTTTAATAAAAGAGTTCTCATCCACGAATTTCGAATAAAATTCTGATTTCCCCAAATTGTATTTTTCTATATGATCCGTATTCGCTGCAAACCTATCAGCTCCATTTGCATATTTTCTGGCACATTTTTAATGGATACATGGAGTTACCTGGCAAGCAGATTGATGTAAATTTCGTTTTCTCTGGTTAGAAGGACTTTTCGAAGCGCGGGCAGCGAGCCACATAAAAACAGTGGGTCGGGTGTTAAAGATACATAACATAGTGTATGTATTTATTTATTTATTTATTTATTTAATTAATTTAACAATTCATTTACAAGTGCACAAGTATCACTAATATCATATCAATAAAAAAAATATATATAATTAAAATTAAAATTAAAATTAAACACGGCCGATATGAGCAATAGCATTTAAGTACTGCTGCTGCCCAACTAAGTGCCAGGACTTGTTCCAGGGCAGCTAGCTCTCTAGTTTTTATATCACATATATTCGGCAATGAATAAAAAAAAAAATTAAAAAAAATAAAAAGGAAAAGAAATATATATATTCCCGTCACCATTACAAATTATAACTAATAATCACTAACTAATGATCACAATAGGAAATAAAACACAAAAATAAATGATCGTATTAATAAAATAAAAATAAAATAAAATGTCAAATGATATCAAACAATAGTCACCAAAATTTATGAATAAGTAATAGTAATAAATAAAAATAAAAAAAGTCAAAGAAAATAATAATAATAATAAGATAGTAATAATAATAGAAGTATGTTACTTAATTTATTTATTTTTATTTATTTATTTATTTATTTAGGTACATAGGATTAGGTATACAGTTCATTCATAGGTCATGTAATCTTATAATAATTATATAAATTATTTAATAATTAATATAGGGAGGTTTAACACATCTTACATGACCTTTACTGTCAATAGCACATCTAACTAGGCGATAATTTGGCCCGTCTCTAGATGTGCATATTTTTATGCAATTTTAAGAAATGAAGTGTTTTTTTAAAATAAATTATTTGGACCCACCACCTGTATATACACATAAATATACCAATTTTATAAAAAATATAGCTATGTAATAAATATATACATTTATAGTTGTAATTTAATAAAATTTAATTAAGAAAAATAGATAAGTGATACTAAATAAATTGTCGTGCGTTGCAAAGAAGTTGATCAGATTTTACATATCCCTTGTTAAGTAGCCATCTATTAAGGTTTGCTATAAATATTTTTATGTTAGAATAATTTTTCATGTCTTCACTAAGGGAATTATATAATTTTGGGGCTATGTAGAATATATGTCTCTGGGCAAATGTTGTCCTGACTGACGGAATTATATAATTGATACTCGCGGACATTCTTGTGTTCAGATTGTTTTGAGTTCGGGCGTGGTCATCTCTAGATTTGTAGAATGCAAGAAGCGCTTGCTTAATGAATAACTGTTTAGCTGATAGCACATGGGATTGGGAAAATAACAAGGCAGATGGATGACGCCGGTTTTTCCTGTGAATTACTCTCAATAATAATTTCTGCGCTTTTGTCAATCTATCCAGATTATCATTAGTAGTAGCGCCCCATGCCGCGACTCCGTAGGACAAAATACTCTGACACAAGGCCATGTATACCATTCTTATGGTTGTTTTGGACAGAATGTTGCGCAGCCGAAGAAATAAATTGCACCTACTGACATAGATTAAGTATGTTACTCGTTGTAAATAATTATATGCATAATTTAGATGTATTTTGCGTACTTCGATAATAATATATAAATTTTTAAAAATATATTTTTTTACGAAATATATGAGGATGTCAAAAATTACTTACAGTTTTCTGTCTACAACGAGGATAGCTGTACCACAGATGCATTATTTTTGGATAAAGTCTCCACCTTGACCAATGCACTTGGTCCATCGGGCAACAAGCTTTTGTATGCCTTACTGGTAGAAGGTCTTCAGTTGGTCGTGAAGCAACTTCTGCACCGCATCCTGAACGTTCATGTATCTCAAAGCTTTCTTGAGAGGCCCTCATCTATGATAACTACGATGAAGATGCGATGTCATCTATGGTAACTTGCCTATCTGCTGTAAACATCTCCCGAGCTTGCTGAATGTTGTCGTCAGTGTTCGAGGTTAACTATCGCCCAGCTTCTTTTAACCACGCTTTTATTAGGTCGACCTGTATGTAACTAACTATGTAATGGAATCTAAGGTGACTAATTTAACCATCTTTCAAGGATCGTAGCGTCATGAAAATTGGCAGCTGTATGTAGCTCTGATGACAATACAATAATATGGTGCTGTCGAACTGATCTGATGATGGAGTCGGAAGATATGAACTGGAACTTCATGATGGAATATCGTATCATAGCTGTGTTTGGACTTGTTAGAAAAGTCTTGGAATGAACTTTGACCACGATTAGGTTTCAAGGTCTGATGATGTGGTTTTTGCGTGCATTTATAAAATCGTGTTTTTAGTGTTTTTTTTTAAAACTATTAATTTATTTTCTTTTATACTTCTATTCGGAGGTCTGATGATGAAGCCGAAAGATAGGCACTGGCATTCCATGATGGAATATCGTATCATAGCCGTGTTTGGACTTGTTAGAAAGGTCTTGTAATGAACTTTGACCACGATTTAAAATCATTTATAAAAGCGTGTTTTTAGTGTATTTTTAAACTAATAATTTATTTTGTGTTACTTTTGTTCGGTCAATTTTAAACATATCTTTCCCCAAATAATCGGTTTTACGAGATAAAGCACTTTCCCTGTATTATGACAAAAGTCTCCGGTGTATTTCAGCATCTTTCACACCCTCTGACCATAAACATCTGATCACTCCTCGTTGTTCCTTTTTGGTGCAATCTAATAGCGGAGCTGACATGCTTACGCTGTTGTAGCTAGAAGACAACTGACGAGATCGTAATTAAATTCCGCACACGTAACCACACACGCGTCCATTTACGCATGCGCATGTGTGGTTTCTATTTAATAAAAATGTAGAACGAAAAGTACAAATAATTCTACTCTGTGTTTTTACTCTGTGTACACGACTATTGTTTCTAATATACAGGACCACAGTGCGGAATCCTCTTTGCGTCCTCTGCGCTTTTTTCGAGTGTTTCGCCTCGGATGCGGCTAAAAAGCGGAATAAAGCACACCCTTGAGGGACTCTGCAATTCACAACTGCCACTTTTGCAAATGATATCTTTATGCATTTCTTCTTTGCTGTACGGAGAAAAGCTTTGTAGACGAGCGGCCGACATAATTCTTCTTAAATAAATGCCTCTTCTAATAATTTATTTATTTATTTATCTATTTATTTATTTTAAGGAAAACCAACAGCCATATAAAATATTAAATAACAACTTAAATAATAAATGAAAGCCAATAACAGGTTCTCACATATAGAAACAGTTTAGAGAATATGGAATTGCCAGCAAAAACGCTTGGCAGGGTCCGGTACTATAAATTTACAAAACGCAAATAAAAATTAAACAAAAGGGACAAGAAGGCAAAAAAACAATATCGAGAAATCGAATACAAAACAATAATAACAATAAAGAAAAGCAGAAGAGTAGGTACTAAAAGAAATTGTTGCTGAGGATACGTCTCGCTGTTACAACACTAGTGCTAAATAGATCGATATCAACGTCGCTGCAAATCAGTTTATTGAGGTTGTTACTCGCACGCCACATAAAGGTGTTTTGCATGTAATTAGATGTAACAACAGGTAGCCGAATTGGGATGGTGTGTCTCATGGATTTAACCGGGGCATTAAAAGATAGGTACGATAAAAGTTCGGTACAATCTAAAGAACCTTGGGCAATTTTTTGCAAAAAAGTGAGGTCACCGATTTCTCGCCGTTTTGCTAGTGGAAGCAGGTGGTGTTTTTTACATAATTTGACATAGTCGTCTGAACTGTATTTGTCTTTGGTACGGAAACATAAGTATTTAAGGAACTTCCTTTGGATGCCCTCGATGCGATTGGAGTATTTAAAGTACATAGGGTTCCATATTTGAGATGCATATTCCAGGTTGCTACGTACCAGAGTACAGTAAAGAATTTTAAGAGTTTTAATGGATTTGAAATCTTTGGTACTGCGCATAACGAATCCAAGAGCTCTGGAAGCCTTTTTAACTATTTTGTCTACATGAGTGTCGAAGAGCAGCTTGGAGTCGTGGTACACACCGAGGTCACGAATGATAGAGTCCCTTTGTAACTTGGTACCTTTTAGGACATAGTCGTGTAATACAATATTTCGCTTTCGAGTAAAAGTGACCACACTACATTTGGATGGATTTAAATCTAAGTGGTTCCAGGTACAATAGCGCTCGAGGCGTTCAAGGTCGGCTTGAAGTAGTAGAGTGTCGACAGGAGATAGAATCGTCTTGAAAATCTTCATATCATCGGCGAAGCTAAGAAGGTGTGAATAACGGAAACACCTGTCAATATCGTTGATAAAAATAATAAAAAGCAAAGGACCTAGTAAAGATCCTTGAGGAACACCGCTTGGGATGGGGACCCAACTGGATGTGTAATTATTAATAACTACAGCCTGCGAGCGATTATGGATATAAGACGCAAACCATCTGAGAAGATTGCCACAGATGCCAGTCTTCTCCAATTTGCTTAAAAGTAAGCTGTGCTGAATCCGATCAAAGGCCTTGCTATAGTCAGTATAGACCACGTCAACTTGGTGACCTTTATTCATGGCATCTGTAAGAGCTGTATTTAGAAGGACAAGATTAGAAACTGTCGATCGACCTTTCAGGAAGCCATGTTGAGTAGTATTAAACGACTGTTTGAGCGCAAAATATACTTGATCATATATAATTTTTTCGAAGACTTTAGACACTATACACAGTTTGGAAATGGGGCGATAATTATCAATGTTATGTTTAGGACCTTTTTTATGCACAGGCGTAATAAAAGCATTTTTCCAGATAATTGGAACGATCCCATCATCTAAAGATCTCCGAAAAATTAATGAAATAGGGATAGCGATTGTTTTAGCGCAGCCTATAAGAAAGACAGCTGGTAGGTTATCAGGCCCAGCGGACTTAGACGGGTCCAATTTTAAAAGTAACTGTTCCACTTCGCTGACGTCAACATACACTTTAGATATATAAGTGGCAGATGTGTCGGTAGGCGAGAAACCACCGGTATCATCTTGCGCAACAACAGTACTAGAGAGAAAATTATTTAAAAAGAAATCAGAGAAGGCATTACAAATCAGCTCGCCTGTGGTAAATATACTGGTCCCTAAGGACATGCTATTAGGCATTGAGTTGGATTTGGTTTTGCCTTTAAGATACGACCAAAACTTTTTGGGATTACTTGTAATAGAGTTTTCGACGGAGGAAATGTATCTAGCGTGGCATTTCTCTTCCAGGTCCCTAACACGGTCCCGCAGGTATTTAAATGCCTCTTCGTCAGCTTTGTTACCATACATTCTGAATTTTTTTAAATATTTATGTTTTTCTTTAATACATTTCTTAAGGCCAGGGGAGTACCAAGGAGGGAAATAGTCGGAGGTAATAACTTTGGATGGAACAAACTGCTTAATTAGAGATGAACACTCGTCGTAAAAATAACAGACGGCATCTTCTAGGGATCTAGTGGAAAATTCCTTGTCCCAATCTATATTTACAAATCCATTGTTTAGTTTTACATAATCTCCTTTGTTAAATAAATATTTGGTATATGAATTGAGCCGTAATGGGTTATAAACTAAGAATTTTACCACAACTAGGAGCGCACCATGGTGCGGGTCTATTGGAACAAGAGGATCATCACTGTGATCGAACACAGACACAATGTCGTTGGAGAAGATTAAATCCAGCGTACGGTCGAGTGCATTGCGTAAGCCATTGTATTGACCAAACCCAAGGGTGGCCATTTCATCCGTCAGTGATAGCTCATCATCGGTCAACATATTGGATGGATCAAGATATTCACCCGTAGTACGCGTCCACACTATATTACCAAGGTTAAAGTCACCAAGGATCAAATATTTGTCTTCTGGGCTGGACAGTAAGACACGGTTTAAACTGTTGAGAAAGTTGGTCAGCTGTTGAGAGAATGAGTTGCCTGCGTTTTGACTACATAGGTAAAGGGCGCAAATGTGCAATTTGACGGATTTATTAGCGTCTTGCATTTTAAGGTGCAGCGTGAGCCATAGGTCCTCGGCAGTAGAGTGGAAGGCAGGCCGCGGCGACATGGACAGATCCCTGCGCACCGCCACAAGCACACCTCCACCGCGCGACTGGCCCGTTACGTTGTAGTCACGGTCCCGCCGCCACACCATATATCGATTGTCGAATAGCTCACTATCGGATATACTTTCCAGTAACCAAGTCTCAGTTAAGACAACTATGTCAAATTTCTGCTTACTGATATTCCTGAAAAAAGTAGTTGTTTTAGTACGTAGACCTCGGACGTTTTGATAATATACCGAAAATTTATTGGGTGTGATTTCATTAGTGACATAGTCAGCCATTAGTAATGTGGGTTAAGGTAAAAACAGTGTAGAAGAAATTGAGTAGTGATAACCCCTTTGGATAGAGAATAAATAAACGATCTGGCAGTGTAATGTAATATTGCGATAAAAGACATATATACGGTAAAACAGAAAAAAGGTGGTTAATAAAGGTGAGCGTGCGAGCAGACAGCGCGGCAACGGTGATATCGATAAGTCGAGGTGCATTCGAGTAAGCTACTGGGCGAGAGAGGTCCAATCGTAGATAATAGTGAAGTAGCAGCAAGACACTTAGGTCAGGGGCGAGAAACATTATAAAGAAATCGTACTTATTAATTAATAATAACTTATATACGGACGGAGACAGAGACATGGATGACGTAAACCAATGGTGCGGTAAAGAAAACCATGTAGAAAGCAAGTTCCATATGTGGCAGTCTAGGTAAGCTTGTTTAAATCGTCCTCTTTTGTAATAGTCTTCACCGGCGATTCATTAGTTTTACGAACATGTATTTTACAAAATTTCACCCACACGTATTGATATCCAAGTTCCTTGGCTGTGGCTTTAACTTTGCTAAGCAGCCTTTTCGAGTCAGGTGACAGATGATCGTTTATGAAGACACGTTTACGGCTGCAGTCACCACCGAATCCCAGCTCGCTAGCCGCTATCATCTTCTTCATGCGTGCCGCGGCCACGAAATCCTCCTTCACATATCGATTTAAGAAGTTGATAATAATATTTTTTTCCTTAAAGTCATGTGTTGGTACTCTAGATATATAATTGATTTGTGTCTTAGGGAAGCTATAGCCAACTACTTTACATAAGTTCTCAGCAATGGTGAAAAGGTTTTCACCTTTGATGAATGGTAAACCTTTCACTTCGACGTTGTTGCGTCGCGTCCATTGCTCCGTAGCGACAGACTCACGCTTCAGGTTGCTGATCTCGGCTGTAGCGGAAATGAGAGCATCCTGCAGCTGTTGTACTTGTTTCGAGGATTTTTCAGACTCCAACAGCCTATTTTCAAATTCCTGGAGCTTAGCGCTGTCATATTCACGCGATCTCTTCAGTTCCGCCAACTCCTTCTTGATCGCTTTCATATCATCAACGAGAGTTAATGACACTCAATGCATAACATTATGTATACACGGGGAAATAGTGATGTGGCTAAGGCAAGAACCTGCGTATTTTAGGATAGGTTTGTTGTTGTTGTTTGGAGGATAATAATGTTTGACTCAATTTTTATAATAATATATTAAACCTCGAAAACCTGCCAGTGTTCTTATTTTTTTATACTCCCACTGCTGGGTGTAGGTCTTCTAAATTTGATCCCTTTCTTCTATATCGCCTGATTATTTAGATAAAATTCCATCATAAACTTTGTACCGTTCATTTGAGGAACATATAATACTTCATATCCTAAATAAGACAGAAATGGATTTTACAGCGTAAACTATGTAGGATCCGACGTTTCGGCAATGTCTAAACTGAAGTGATGTCAGTTCTCGTCCAATGTTATTCTGTGGAATGACGGCATACCACTGCTTGCTATCTTGCTAATAGCAGAATACTGCTGATTATAGAGGTACGAGGAAGGCGTGCGCAAAATATTAACACTTACTTTATCACGCTTTAGATAGTTTGAATGATGGAAATGCTCCTGGGCTGTCTAAAATCCATACATCCAGAAATAAAATACATATGAAGTAAATATAATAGACAAAAAAAAAATAATAAAACGACTTCATTTTTTTAAATAAGTGCAGCAGCCATTGCGATAATTTAACCATTGACCATTTAAGAGTTACCTCGTTGGAAGCCAACCCTTGGTGCCGCAGTCTTGTCTTGGTGAAACTTAGAACGGACTATCATAATTGAATGCTTATACAAAATGTTGTGTGTGTGCTGTTGAGCGTTGAAGAGTCGCCTCGTCGGGATCCAACCCTGGGTGCAGCAGCCCTGTTATGGTAAAACTTAGAACGGGCTATCACAACTGAATGAGTATACAAAATTTCGTGTCTGTACTGTTGACTGTTGAGGAGTGCCCTCGTTGGGAACCAACCCAGGGTGTAGAATCAGGTCATGCTTACCATAAAAAAAATGCATTGTCATCGCAATTGAACCAACACGTATATTTTCAACTTCATATGATAATATTTGAGGAGTTTCCTCAATTCCCCATAAATTTTATCATCAGAACATGATTTTGATAAAAACGGGACCAATCTGCAAGTATATCCTTTAAAATAAAAAAATAATTTTCTATATCGGTTGATAAATGGAAGAGTTGTGAGGTTACAAACATTAAAAAAAAAACGAAGACTATCGCGGTTGTTTGACATTATAAATAGGATAGAAAACGAATTTACCGCGTGAAATTTGTAGGACCCGACGTTTCGGTGACGTTGCAGTCTACCCTAGACAACGGCGGCTGCAACGTCACCGAAACGTCGGGTCCTACAAATTTCACGCGGTAAATTCGTTTTCTATCCTATTTATTAAAAAAAAAGATTCAACCGATTTGATAACCTCCTCCTTTTTTTGAAGTCGGTTAATAAGATCGTCATTTTGGTTTCTTTTGGATGTCAAGGTCTCAGGGAGAAGTAATAATACTCTTGGACATTCGATGTATCGGAAGCCCACACTTGCGGATAGATATTTGCATGCTAGCTTGCATCATCACCCCTACCATCATCAATCAGTGCTTACGTCGCTCGTGAACCGAGCACACCGCCTATGCTGCGCTGAGCATTATCAGCAGGAGTTGATACATCTTAATGATATCCTTAGGAAAATTGGATAGGGTAGACTACGTGATGGATCTAAATGGTAAAATGCTAAACAAGTTGGATATTAAACGGTCTTCAAAACGATCTAACGTATAGCTCAGTCTCCAAGATCCGGAAAGGATCTAACACCACTGCAAACCACGGGCTTGTTTAAGATAGATTGCAGCTGTAAATTACCTTACGTTGCGCGTAAAAACAAAGCGATCCATAGCGACTAGGCTGATGGATCAAATAAAGCCTGTTAAAAATGTTTAGCGAGAAAAATCGGTGATCTGCGAACACATCTTGGATAACGGAACTAATCACTGGGAGCCATTTTAAAACCCCATTTTGCTATCTAAAGATCATTTCTACTACACTCTTATGATGCAGCAAGCCATAAAAAGAAAGAGAACCCGGAATTACAACAAAGAGGAAGGTTTTAAACTACTACCTGTAACCCTCATCTGTTAAAATATTATAAGAGCCCATCTACAAGCACAAAGACGCTAAACGTGATATATTGATTGTCACACGCGCCGTCCCTTACAGATATAGTATAACAGCAGGAGTATGCCGCCTACCCGTAAAACAACCTTGGACGATAACTGACAGTACTTCAATCTACCTTGGACAACGGTGGTTGTGACATCGCCGAAACGCCGGGTGCTATACAATTCCTTTTCCACCTCTATGTAATGCCTAACAACCGCGATAGTATTTGAATGAATTTAAATAAAACTTCTTTGCTAACGTATTAATTGGGATTTCACCCCGTAAGGATTTAGTTGAAGTTTGCTAAAATATCGTTTCACGAGCTTGTCTACGGGTCGCAAAAGACACACGGTTAGACAGATCAATAATAATATCTCTGAAAAGTAAAATATTTTAGATGGTGATTTTACTACCGAATCTACTTCCACGCCTTACCGACAAATCTGCAAATACAAAAGTATCTTGCAGTTCAAAGTAAATACTTTAAAAATGCAACCTATAAAATGTTGTGCAGCGTTGCAGAACACATTTCATAACACAGAAACTTTCTGCATGGCGCTTTCCACTATGAGAGTGCAAGCTTTTCTATCCACATAAATGACAGCTTTGTGTTTAGGGACTCTACAAACCCGCCATAAGAAGGCACAATATGGCAGAGGCGGATGCAGCGAAGCGAAATTCAAAACCCTGCAGAATTGCCGTTCTTTATAAGTTGCTATATTTTACGTCTCTTAAAGAGGAAAATGTTTACCGATTTTTGGGGATGGTATAATGTCGTTTTCCTTTCATATAATTTGTTATCGTGAACCAAAGAGCCTCTCAACGCGTCCTTTAATGTTTTTGTTATATGTATCTTTAATCTGATAAATGGATTTGTTCAAATCCAATCATATCAATTTTATTTTCAAATATTCTGTACGAGCGCAGAAATTACAATGTTTGTAAAGCCATTAGTATTATTACAAAACTTTGGCATTATTTTACTTTGGTATTATTACAAACATTGGCATTAATTCCACCTAATGTGCATTCTCGATATTTCCTAATAAAGGCTGCACAGAATCAATCAATTTAAAGCTGGTATATTGTAACGTTTTCTGATACATTTTTTAATGTATAGGAAGGGGACAAGGGGGGGGGGGGGTTACTTTCAAAGACGGTCAACACAGCAGCTAGTTTACCTATTATTACGAAATAGATAGAGTCCCGATACAGCTCCAGTAGCAACGATAACATTTCTCGTATCTTGGAGCAGCCCGCATAGGAAAAACGTTAGCGCTTCGAGTGCTCCGGTGATCGCAGCGACTGAAGCACCTCTCCGCTCACTTAGCACTACCTGAGCTGCTCTGAGTGGCCTCTGTGAATACTGGTATCATGATGGATATGCTGACTCCCTACACAAATGATGATTTTTTGTTTTCTTATTTCTCTTATTCGTGCGTTTAAATTTATTTTATTTTATTTATTTAAAGCAATGCACATAATAAGCGACAAGCGTAACAAATTATATTTAATATCTACACTGCACTAAAACCCACAGCAAGTTGTGTCACGCTTATAGTGAAGATCGGTCCCATGTCGCCCAACTAAGTATGAACACTTGTTCTAGGGCAGACATATTAAACAAATACTAGTTTTAAAAGAAAACATAATCAAAAGAAAAAAAAAGTAGTTTAAACAAAAAGAAAAAAAGCGAAAATGGAAAAAAAACATTGACTTAAATATAAATATGCATAAAAATAAAATATGTCAATATATAAGTATAATAAAATAAAACATTGAAGTAAATAGATAATTAAATACACATATCCTTCAGTTAATAATAAACTATATAGTCATAATTTAAATTATAAATACAATTTGTAATATTTGTAAGAAAAATAAAAAGTCACAATAAAATTATAATACCATTAATAGTAAAGTTTCTAATAAAATTAAATAGTCACAAAGAAAAATTAAAATAATAGAAATAGTCACAAAGTGCAGCCAAACAAAGCTAGATAGTTGAGAGTTCTTGGTGTATTCTGTACCTTCCTGGCCCAAGCATCCACGAGACCAGTTGTTTCTTAAAAATTGGAATGCTCGTTCTAATCTTTATACCTGCAGGTAGGATGTTATATATCCTAGGACCTAGATAAGTGAAATTTATTTGGCCAAATGATGTACTCCTTCGAGGAACTGCAACGTAGTCACTATTGGCACGTCTTGTGTGTTTAGTTTGCTGGGATTTATTTTTTTCCTTAAGAACGATCCGACCTAAAATCATTTTCACATATATATATATACATATATATATATATATATATATATATATATATATATATATATATATATATATATATATATATATATATATATATATATATATATATATATATATATATATATATATATATATATATATATATATATATATATATATATATATATATATATATATATATATATATATATATATATATATATAATAAATATGTGAATGCAATCAACAATGATAATGATTTCGAGGACAATACAATTTTATACAGCAATTTCCGTTCAAGAAAAACATCATATTATACAGCATCATATTATTTTACATTTACCTACGTCACTCAAATTCCATAACACACGTGCAACTCCAAATTTGCGGGGATGAGTATTTTCAATAAATAAAAACCAGTGTTACAATCGGCAGTTGCAGCAAAGTTGCAACAATAATGCGCCAGGAAAATTAACCGTGTTTACATTGTACATCATTCTTTCATATCCCCTTTTTAGTATAATTGTACACCTTTATCTCATTTTTTTATAAATACAGCTTATATTATATTCATGTAATTTTATGTTTCTACCTATATAATAATCAAAATATGAATACTATACTGGTACATTTTTTAAGCAATAATTATCCGTCTAAAATCTTCTAATCCATACGTTTTTCTTTCTTTGTAATGGCCTTTAAATCCAATTTTTGAAACTCTTAACCATTTGAGGACCATAAGCTTTGCGGTAGAGTACGGAAATTTTTGATACATAAAACTGTTAAACGGCGGTTGTAAATAACATGTATGTTAAGTTTGGTGAAAATTAGTTCAATAGATTTTGTATACATTTATGAGGCATAAGTGTCCCTGTAATCCATAAAGATGCAAAGTTACAACTTTTTTCCAAAATTTGATTAATTTATTATTTTACTCAGAAACCATACGTACCTACTAAAAACATACTAAAAAAAAAAAAAAAGTCGCCAAAAACAGTCCGTTAGTCATTTGCGATATTTTTTAAAATAAAATGACGGCATATTTAAAAATATATATTTTTCGGTAGTATTAAAATTCTAATATCTCAATAACAAAAAAAAATATAATTTATAAATTATTCATATTCGATAAATTTATAAATGTCTTTAAAGGGTTATCTAAGGTGTCAATTATAATCGGTGTTCTGTACCGAGATAGTTCGAGTAGGTAGGTAGTATGCAGTCAACCACATCTACAAAAGGAATAAGCTAAAATTGAATATTATGGTAGACGGAATATTCCATACTGAAAGAGGGATTACGAGTAGATAATATGTATCCCATCGAGCTGATTTTATGATGGAGCCGGGATGTAACGACTGGAACTGCTTTATGGTAAATGGTAGGACAGTCGAATTTGGGCTAGTATGTTTTGTTATAATGAGTACTTTCCATTACACATGATGACGAGGGTCTGAAGATGGAGCCGGATGATTGCCACTGGAACTCCCTAATGGAAAGTGCTAAGGTAGTCGAGTCAAAGGGGTCATTTGTTTTGTTGTCATGATTAATTTCCATTACACTTGATGACGAGGGTCTGAAGATGGAGCCCGAAGATTGCCACTGGAAATCCCTGGTGGAAAGTACTAAGTTAGTCTACTTTGGGGTCGTCTGTTTTGATGTCTTTAGTACTTTCGATTACACTTGACGAGGCTCTGAAGATGGAGCCGGGATATTGCTACTGGAACTTCCTGATGAAAACTGATAATATAGTCGAGTTTGAGTTCGTTTGTTTTATTGTCATGAGTACTTTCCATTACATATGATGACAAGGGTCTGAAGATGGAGCCGGGAGATTACCACTGGAACTTCCTGGTGGAAAGTAAAGTCTGTTTTCAGTTATACTTTTTTAATTTCAATTATTCTTCCGTCTTTATAGATTTCCAAGTTTTCGCCCCAAGCGCACGCCGCTGTCGTGAACCGCCGTAAGTTTTGATGCCACATAGCATGTTGATGGCGGTTTTATAAATAATTCATAAAATTTCTTTTAAATATGTTGCAGCAGAGATTATTCAGCCAATACTCAAAATAGAGCCTTAAAAATGTTTTGCTGGAATTGGCTATTATATCAACGTCATGTCCAGCGCAGTCAACAAGCATTCCGTTGGTTTTATGTGCAATGAAAATAAGTTTAAGTTCGATGAACATACGACACAAATTGAGCTTACAACTACAATGGGCAAACCCTTCATGTCAGGAAGTTTTAACGATATTTGATTGTCCTGTCTCCCGTGAGGTGAGCATAGAAGACTTTGAACGAAATAGTCCACTGTCTAGTTACATCACTCGCCCGTGAATAGCCAACGCCTTACCGCAAGAAACCGCTTTGCAAGCAGCAGACCGACACTTGCGCCATTACTTCCAGTTACGGCCAAATTTCTCCGGCCGCCCGACTGGTTACGGATTCGAGGTCGCTTGCGCGTTCCTCTCCCTTGTGTAGCGGTGATTCGGTGTCTACCAAATCTATTGCGGACCACGGCGTCATTTTCCCGGCTGCTTTCACCCGATATTAGGTAGCCGAATGGTCGTTTCAAGAGCGGCTGCCACAAGGTTAACCACCACCCCCACTCCATAGGAAACAAAGCCATTTCCAGACGCCCCCGGTCATCAATCGGAAAGCACAGTCGATTGGCTGACGCCGCACGGTGCGTTAACCGTCCAGGTCCGAAGAACGACTCCCAGGGAACCTGGCCCGCAAACACAGATTCCTGTCGAGGCTCGGACTTCTGCTTGGAGGCTACCGGATAGATGTTGAACTGAGTTGAGGCCGACACTAACACATGGGTCTTAGTAGTTCAACTGCACTAGGACCATTAGCTCATTTCACCCCAATATTTTTTTCTCTAGATACCTATAGCTAGGTCACGGTTAAAGTGGGATAATACCTACAGGGTACGATTAAAGTAGTTGCAAGTACGCAAAAGGAGAAATGTTCATGTATTTGCTCCCCTCTATCAAGTACTCTCAAAATCAACACGGTCCTATCTCAACGAGGTTTCCGAACCATTAAGTTTCCACTGTCTCCCTGAAAATTCCCTGTCATAATACTAATATCTATACATTTTCTTTTCTGTGTCCATGGTGCAAGACTCTGGAACGATCTCCCAGCAAATATACGAAACTCGCCTTCTTTACAATCACTCACGTCTAACCTCAAAAATCACTACTTTTCTACGAAGTATCCAGTTATTTGCTTTTCTTTCCTTGCTCTTCTAGCATAGTTTTAAATATTGTTGTTTTGAATGTTATGCAGACAAGCTTATAACCACAATGCGCGCATGTACCATAGCTCTGCGATTAGGTTATTTGTAAGATATTGCTATATGGCAACTTGGTTTGTCGACTACAGCGGGCGAGCTCGTCACCTCAGGAAGTTTTAACGATTAGTCGTTCTATCTCCCTGGAGTGAGCGTAGAAGACTTGGGGACGAAACAGTCCACCATCTAGCTACGTCACAAGCCCGTAAAAGGCCAACGCCTTAACCGCGAGATAGCCAGGAATGTTACCTGGCGGGCCGACACTCACGCCCTTACTTCCAATTGTGACCAGATTACTCCGGTCTCTCGATTAGTTACGAGGTCGAGGTCGCTTGAGCGGTCCTCTCCCTTACGAATCGGTGAAACGGCGAAGCGGTGAAACGATATTGCTATATGGCAATAGGCTCGCCTATTTGTGTTCTAAGTGCAGATAAAGAGTTTATTATTATTATAACTGCTAGGCTAAATTTATCATAGGTCTCGATACGGAAAATATGCTACAATGCACGGCCTCCGAAATACGGAAGCTTGAATTTCGTGTATATTTTGGCGCTTAACAGAATGTACGAGAGTGCAATATCGGGCGTGAACGGCTGACAGCGTCACTCACTCGGACCAGAGACAAATGCGGTGAAGTGCCACTGGACTCGCGTCGGTGCTTCTAATTGACAGATGCCGCAGATTCGACGTTAAAATGTCCAGCTTTCATTTGAGCCGAGCGTCCTTCATACCGCAACGAGGTTTTTCACGATATTAAATTATCCGGGTGAACGATTTTGATATATGGAGATATGATGAAAATCAATGAGTGCGTATTATTTAGTGTCATAAACTTTCGCAGCGAGCAATGGCTTTGAAACGCAAGTCAAAATTTAATGATATTCTATAGTTTTTTTATTAGAAAATAAATAGATACAAGAAATTTAAAAGGGGGTAATTACCATAAAAATGGATTTTATATAAGAAATCGGTAGTAAATGCCAAGGCCACTATTCTGCGTTGCAATTGCCGCTAAGACTGTCCAATCTGGGGTGAAACAGGTATCTAAATATTTAAAAAAATCACCGAAATATTTTAGAGTATTAAAAACTATCACGTACGATCATTTGTCAATTTTTTTATGGTAATTGGGTGACAATATTGTTATTTCAGTTAAAACTTACAGAATGGATTAATGTCCGTGTGTTAATGAAGATAAGCACAATGAAGTGGGTATTGTGCAGCACTCTGCACGCGCAGTTCTTTCCACTTTACAATACATAATTAATAAATAAATGATAAGCTGTAAACTCACAAGATAAGCCCCATTCAGATTTTTTTACTCTGCACGCTTACCTTGGGCACTAAGTAGCTGGAGACTTCATTGGTTAACGTCAATAGGTATTCGCGCATTCAACTGGATATAAAGACTAGCATATAAAACAAATCTTTAAATAAAATCTCTAGCCTTTTTGAAACTAAAAGAAAATCTCTATTATCTACAGAATGCGTATCTGTCATTGCTGTACTCTTGCCTATCTCGTCCATATTTTTTCATCTCCACAAAGCCACTACGAACATGCGGTTTGCAATCTAAATCATCTTTTTTCCAACAAGTTTATTTTCAATAATTACCCTAATCTCATTTCGGTCCTCTAAAACCTCACATTCACATTTACAAACTCTTTGCAAATTCATTAGGCTCATCAATATTTTCCTGCATATTATACAGGTTCTGCCAAGGGGCCGAGGAAAATCCCCTGCACCTTGTGTGCGAGTGTGGCCCATTGATGCGTAAAAGATACACCCACTTGGGTGTTCATTACCTTCAAGCTGAGGAGATAAAACAATCTGGCGCCAAAAGCCTGTTTCGGTTTTTAAATGACACGAGGCTTAGCGCAGAACTATAGTAGGTGGCGAACACAATAGATCAGCAATGGTCGCAGTGTTACAAGGCTCATAAAGACCTTAGAATAGCCCACACAAAAAAATAAAAAATAATAATTATGTTTATTATATCCTTCTATTAATTAATTATCTGATTATTGACCTATTTTGTATTCCCGTTAGTAATTTGTTTCATTTGCCGTGACTACAACTAACAAAATAACTTTCCGCCCAAGTATTGCAAAGTAAACACCTAGCAGAAATCCCCCTCTTTAGGTGCAGCTATTAAAAGAAGAAGAAAAAAACAAAAGAAGGCGAATAACACGTGCTACTTCTTTAAATCTCACAACAAATGCATCCAACAAGGCGATCCGTTGCTAAAAAAATAGATATTCCCCGAATGATGACCTCTTTTGGTCAAAGGCATTTTACTGTTTTGGGCCCCAGGACATATAACCTTTTAGAAGATGGAATTAAAACAATTCAGTCTAAAGATTGCTTTAAGAAACAGAGCCATATCTGGCTAATAAATGAAGGCCGTGAAAAGAGCCACAAATTATTTGACTATCTAATATGATTTTTATTTTTATTCCTATTTTATTTTTATTTGTTTATTTTACTGAATAGGTATCTATCTATCTATTTACTATTATTATGATTTCGATTTTTATTTATTTACTCGATAATTTTATGATTATAATTTCAAATACTTCTTGATGATTTTTAAATTTATTTTTTTAACATGTTTAATTTTTAAGTTTAGTTGTTAATTTTTTACTTTTTTTGTGTGCACAGGTAAAATATTTCCTGGTACACCTGCCTTAGTACAGGCCTAGGCCTAGTTAGGCGGTGTTGACGCAGTGACCAAGATACTGCAGTGTGCTCTATTTTTCGCTACTGGTCCAAACACATTTTTTTTTTGTAATGCTGCAGTAAATTATGATTTGTGCTTTACCTTTAATAAATAAATAAATAAAAATAAATAAAAGAATTATAGTGAGAAACATACTTCGTCTGTATACTGGAAAAAGCTATCCAGTCCAATTTTTGTAAATCGGCCAAAAGAGAATAGGTAGGTAATTTCCTGCACACATGCCAAGTTTGTTGTAAGGGGCTCTCTAGACGATCAAGCATGCTTGTCAAGCATCCCGTCGCGGGCTGGGAGGGGATCATAAACCGCAGGAAATATGCAAATATATATTTTTTATATTTACCAAAAATACCTATTTTTGTAGTTTTATACCAGGGAGTCACGTCATTAATCAATCAACTACGTCTAATTAACGTAACTCCGTGGTATAAACTACAAAACATGGCATTTTTGGTAAATATTAAAAAAAAAAATTGTATATTTCCTGCGGTTTACGATCCCTTCCCAGCCCGCAACGCGATGCTTGATAAGCATGCTTGATTGTCTAGAGATTTACCAAATGAAAGATAATTACACGCGTAACATATCATGCTATAGCAGCTAAGCTGAAATACGGGACTGAGAAATGTTATGTGTTAAAATAACAAAATATGACATCTTTTGTAAAATACTTTATTTACTTCGTTTTATTTCAATAATGCGGTTGTTTTCATTATTTATATACAAGTTATGTAGATAAAATATTTAGAAAATATCAGATATGAATGTATCAGATAGAAATGTAGATAAAATATTTAGAAAATATCGAAGATAGGATCAGTGTGCAGGTATCAGGTAAGATTTTACGTCTGGGTCGTCTTGATTCATTTGTTTTATGTTGGAGTCGTCCAAACAAGTTTATGGATAAAATAGACACAGTAAATAAGCAAGACAGAGATATATACTGATGGGAGTTGAGCGTTTCATTAGCTTACATACCTATACCTTAGCTTAGCTTACATACCTATTGCTGTCGCGTAACGCCGGGCGGGTGATGTCTGTGGTGGGGAGACCGAACGCCGCGCCGGTCCCCACACCTCAGCCACAGCTTACATTTAGCTCAGTCGTCAACAGTACCTACTTAGTGTACGGGTAGCAGGTAAGATTTTGCAGGTGAGCCGTTGTCATTCCTTCGTTTTACGATGGGATGTTCTGTGAAAGTTTCCCATTTCCATGTGATTTCGTTTTTGATTTCTGGTTGTGATACTGGACTTGGTGGCATTTTGATTTACAATTAGATTTTAGTTGATCTGTCGAACTAAATAACGACTAATACTAATCGCTATTTACATAATACACCGTATTCAACGAAATTAAATAACTGGTTTATTTCACAAAAGCATCCGGATACACAAAACATCGGATGGGTATAATTCCAATACGAGATGGGTTAATTAGTTGAACTTTGATATTATTACCTCTGCACAACCATAATTAATTGAAATAAGTAGAGACCCCAGTTGAGCCCAAAAATGCCCATTCTCCTTTAACCGACCACCTTTCATAAAATTTGTTGTGTTGCAACAAGACTTTCCCGGTAAGTAGGCAAGCACCCCCGCCAACCCCCTACCCCCTCCCTCTCAGCCCCAGCGTGTAAACCCATCCTCCCTCCGCACCCTAATTCGTATTGTATTTGTAGTTTTTTCGTGGTATTTATATGGTATTTTTCCAAAAATGACGTATTATTTTCTTAAATATGGCGGACTATATTTACTTATTTACTTGGCTTTATGTACGAGATAATCTAATCTACATTTCACAACGTAATTTCGGTCCAACCCAGGCATTTATGTACCGAATTTCAAGCCTCTAACTGAGATTAAAATTTCAAGCCTCAATCTGAATATTTAGAGATTGTAGTACGACTAGCGCGCCCCCTTGGTGGACCAATTTTAACCACAATCTTTCCAACTCTTGACATGACCAAATAATGCCTGCATGCTAAATTTCAGCTCAATCTGACGAAGCGTTTGGGCGATATAGTGGAGGAATACACAGACACACAGATACACAGAAGTGCTTCCACTATACATACTTTCCTTACCGAGAAAGTAAAATCCAATCTGTACGAGAGTAATGCTTGTTTACATTTTTTTAAATAACTCCTGTTCAACCTATGGCCATACAAATGTTTAGATTTAGCAAAGTGACCAAGCGCGGACTTGATCGTTTTTGCCTGAAGTTCCGTTCTCCACATACTGACGGCTTACAATTTCGATTTGGCTTATTCCTCCTATCTTAAATCATCCCCTATTGGCACTCTGTGCAGTGGCGGCGCTAGACCACAATTGGACGTCGGCGAAGTTAGGTTCGCGAGGCCTTTTATATTTCCCAGTCAAAAAGAAAACGTTAGATTTCATGAGCCGAATTATAGTGAAACTAATGTATGTATGTAAACGAGTTTTATTGCTAATCAAATGATGTTAAAAATTACACAAATAAAAATTAAAATAGACGAACTTTTCGGCTTTTGGCCTCACTGAACTTTTTCAGGATTATGTCATAGCTAATACTAGCTGCTATTTCAGCTTCAATTGATAGAATTGATAACGCAGATAGTCTCTCTTGGGTCATCGTGCTTCTCAAGTAGGTCGTAATCAATTTTAACTTTGAGAAGCTTCTCTCAGCGGATGCTGTACTGACGGGAACTGTGAGCATGATTCTAATTGCTCTGTAAACATTTGGATATATTTCTTCAAAATTATTTTCTAAAATGTACTAAATGAGTTGTTTAGCGTCGTTGACAGAGTCAAGTGAATTCGCTTTTGAAAGCTGTAGCTGTTCATATAGCTCGAAAGGCTTTATGTCACTGTTTTCGCCGTCGCCTTCCCGCAGTATTGTACCTAAATCATTACAATGCTTGAGAAGGTCCTCTTTTTATATCGATTTCAAATAACTGATATCATAAATAAAACCAAATTGTTCAAAATATTAATTGAGCGCTTTAAATCGACATTCGGTGTCGACTATAATAGCATCTATCATTGTGTTAAAAAAGTTAACTCTGTAATGCATGTCAAAAGTCTGTAAATGCATTTAAATAATTTGTAAAACTTTTGCGAGGCCTCTTAGGTGCGAGGCCGTCGGCGGTCGCCGACGTCGCCGACGCCTAGCGCCGCCACTGACTCTGTGGATATATTAACAGCGTTATGTGTGCAAGATTTCTTTCTTCCCCGCTTCCATCAAGGATCCGAAGAAGCTTGAAATTGAATCAACGGCATTACTCGCCAAAGCGCGCTTAAAAGTGAAGTTCCGTTAGTTGGGGCCATTGTGCGCGCCGAGTTGAGCCAAAGTTTGTACAATCTCATTATAAACTACCCGCCATACGTAAACACACGAGTAATTACTTGCCAGCTACCGAATAACTTTCCCGGGAGATTCTTCTGCAAAAATACATTATCCACTCCGAGCGGTGCTTTTGTTTTAAATTGGAAATTTTGCTGTGGTGAGTGGTTAGAGAGATTTCTCGTAGAGGATTAGGTTTCATAATTTGTTCAGATTTTGCTAGCAGACTTTGATTACATAGTATGTATTTGATTACATTGTAATAGTTTATTACAATAGCTGGCCATGTAATTTATTTATTTATTAATTTCAAATAGTATTCAAGGGCATTACAGATGAATCCATTTCGCCCTTGAATATTAAATCTAGAGTTTAAGTATAAAAATAAATAACTACATAACTAAATTAATGCTAACATTGAACAAGAAAAAAACATAAAAATATAAAACTAAATAAAAGACAGATTATGATAAACATGAGATAGGAGGGAGTTGCCTTTTTAGCTGCCAAAGGGATATACAAAAGATATCTATTTCTGTGGGTGAGGAATTAAGAAGAGCTATAACCCTTCCCACTGGCCTGTCAAACAAAAATATTTGTACGGTGGTACGGCACATTAAACAATAGATGCGATCTCTTCGCTGTGTAATTTACCGGTATAAATGATAACCAATATAAAAAATTTGGTATTCTATCTCTCTATGTTCACCGACCTCCAGGTTAAACGGCTCAACCAATTGACTTGAAAATAGAAGGCCCGATGGCATAGTGGTTAGGTCGCCTGATCTTACATGTAAGGTCCCGGGTTCGATTCCCGGCTGAGTCAATATTTTCCGTTGGGATCAAATTAACGGAATTGCATTTTCAATTCTGTCGATCGAATGCAATAACAAGACACACACTTACAGACATGTTACACGCACACATACATATAACACGTCATAGTAGGGTTGGTTGTAAGAGATTGAGAGATTGATATGACAATAAACCCGCACATTGTGACATTTTCACAATAAAGAGTGTAAACAAACAAACTCCTGAGTAAGCGGTGGAAATCATAAAAAATTTAAAACAAAATCAAAATATTTCCAGTTTAAAAAAAGTACAAACAACAAACGAATACCAACACTATTATATACTGAAATGTGCACTGCGGACACTGGCTAAACCTTGTATAATAAAAGAATATAATAAATATAATATAATTTTGTAAATATCATTGACCCTGAAATGTCGTAATATGAGTATGACGTCATATAAGTCATATGACTTCATTTGTTGAGTCATATATGGAATGTCATATTGACCGATTGGGCACAATTGCGTTTCTTCGTGAACTAATATCGGACATTGGTTCAAGTAAACGAGACAGGGCAATTCGTTAAAGCGGAATGTGGAATGAATGGTTGTCCCTTTTTCGCATTAAAACTACCCACCGAGGATAAAGCAGCGGAGTCTAGACTCCGCTGCGGCCGCTGCCGCACGAAATGCGTTTAAACTTATTCGGACAGCGATAAGATCGACAGGTAGTTTTTTGTGGGAAAGTCCACAATCGTTTGTTTCATATTCCGCTCTAACGTATTGCTCTGTGTCGTTCGCTTGAACTAATGTCCAATTTTAGTTCACAAAGAAACGCAATCGGGCCCATTGTGTAATTTAATTAGACGTACGGCTAACGGCGACTTATCGGCGAATCACACGACTAGCTTACTCAAAATCTATAAAGATTCAAATAGACAAATTTTATTACGTCATAATATTGTTGATAGCAGCCGAAAGAATATTGTTGAATAAATGAAAGCTCGATGTCGTTACAACTCTCTGGAGTCAAAAGTATCTTATAAAATACTTAACTGATAAAGAAAAACAGTGTTCAAATTAATGAAGGCTGAAAGAACGATCCATGTCGTTATACCAGTCTGGGGTGACGGGTTCGCCCGTTGTAGTCGACACCGCCTTACTGTAAATTTAATGCATTAAAAACAATCAAAAATGCTAGAAATGCTATACAAGTGATTTTACCAACTGAAATCCCTTCAAAGCTATGGACGCCACTGAGGACATGTTACCTAGTTTATTTGTGCCAGCAGTTATTTTAAAGATTACTTTTAGTTGTTAAAAGTTTTCTGAATAAGTTTATTCAGTACCCAAAGAATTATTTGAAATCGCAAATCGTTATTTTGAACATTGTCAACATTCGAACTTTGCACTTAAAATAAGAAGTATATACCTACCTATATTTTTTTTAAATCATACACAACTTCTTAACCTACGTCACGTTTTTATTATAAGCATTACATTTTTAAATTACAATTTTAAATTTCTAGCTTTTCCGTTCACTCAAAGGCAATTGGTTCTATATAGATATCTATTATAGCATATGATAAAATAATATAATACTTGGAAAACGAAATACTGAATATTCTCGTGTTTAAATAATATAATATATGCCACTATGTAATACTGACAATGTTTTTTAAGAAGAATAATATGAATTTAATTAAAAAACCTCCTCATATTAACTATGATATCTATGACAACACTTTACCATATATAATTAAACTAGCTGACTCGTGCCCACTTAGTTGGGCGGTAAAACTTTCTACCTGTGATAAAATTATGGTTGTGGTTCGGTTAGTACTGAGTGCTATGATTTATTTCCTGACTGCCAAAAGAAGGGTTATATTTTTACTGCATATGTATGTATGTATTTGCATGCCAATTTGACTATAATACCGTTATTTGTGAGTCTCTTCTTGCGAGTGCCTTATTTGTGAGCGTATTATCTCTTTAACTATTTATGCAGTAAAAGGGGAATTATATGGAGCAAAGGGTAAAAGTCTTTTGTTTTAAACACTTAAGACGATATATTTAGTTATTCTGATAAGTATTCATAATTGTTGATAATTTGACCAATAAACATGACCTAACGATTTAAATTATTTTTTTAATATAAAATACCACTTTTTGTGACTTAACTATAAAATTTAGACATATGCTGTCGCTGACTTTTTTGTAGGCATTATTAAGCTCTACAACTTTTCTCTAGAACTTAATCATATATCTCTCATCGTTAAGGCAGCGTTAGTTAGAAACGTTTTCGTTCGACCGCTTATTCTCCGACTTTGCAAATCCGACTACCACGAAAAAGTCTTTTCATTTTTCGGATTAGTATATAGCCTATGAGAGTCACAATTAATGTGGCTTTCTACTGGTAAAAGAATTTTTAATATCGGTTTAGTAGATCCAGAAATTCCTACAACGTCACAAACTTTACCTCTTTATAATATTAGTATAGAGTATAGATTACGACACGGTCGCGGTTCCATACCTATGTCGTATTATCTCTTTAACTATTTATGCAGTAAAAGGGAAAAGTCTTTTGTGAGACGATAAATTTACTTATTCTGATAAGAATTCATAATTGTTGATAATTTGACCAATAAACATGACCTAACGATTTAAATTATTTCTTTAATATAAAATACTACTTTTTGTGACTTAACTATAAAAGTTAGACATATGCTGTCGCTGACTTTTTTGTAGGCATTATTAAGCTCTACAACTTTTCATGTATCTCTCATTGTTAAGGCACCGTTAGTTAGAAACGTTTTCGTTCGACCGCTTATTCTCCGACTTACTTTGCATATCCGACTACCACGAAAAAGTCTTTTCATTTTTCGGATTAATATAAAGCCCATGACACTCACAAATAACGTGGCTTTCTATTGGTACAAGAATTTTCAAAATCGGTTCAGTAGATCCAAAGATTACTTCCTACAACGTCACAAACTTTACCTCTTTATAATATTAGTATAGATAACGTTAACATGTAAAATAAATTTTACCTTGTCGTTAAATATGTGAAATCCGAGAGAGCTGCTAAGCAAATCCGGTCATAAATCAAACAATGGCCTCATGAAAAGGAGCACGTATTGAGGCTGTCTAAGAGACTGATCGATCGCCGGTAGATGCGTTACACGACTCCTCCTGAATACGAAATTCTACTTCAACAGAAAATCCTGAAAAGTGCTTGAGTTCTCTGTATTCGAAATGGTTGCCAAGAGTCCTTTACAAGAAGCAACAGTGAACCGAGACGAGAATTTGAAAGACGGCAATGGATAAATGTACATATTTGTAATCAAACGATACACGTATTACGTATTAGATTTATCATTTCTTACTACGATTTCTCAGCTAGTAATTAACTACAAAATGCTACGCCTAGATGGCACTTATATTCCAAAAATTCATTGAACTTCTCTTATGTTCAATATGGCGGCGTCCGTGGTATAATAGTATGGCAGCACACTTTAGATGGTAGTCTAAATACGCCTATTGAATATCTAATTTCGAAATAAAATTACAGTATAATAACAAACGATTTTTTAAATCATAGCTTTAATATTATTTATATAAAGTGGTCAATAATTTGATACATAAGTTTCAATACCTAATAATTAAGCATCTTAAGTTCAGATAGACTAATAGGTGGAATTATATCTCTCCGAATTATTTCTGTGATGTAATCACCCTATCGAAAATTCGATATATTAGCAATAAGAATTGAATATTATGGCAATAATTTGTTATCATTTATTAAATTATTGGGTTTTTATAATCAATCATTTCTATATAAAAAACCATTCATTGGGCTCGATCGCGTTTTTCTTGAACTAAAATCGGAAATTAGTTCATATGAACGAGACAGACCAGTACGTCAGAGCGGAATGTGAAATTAACGGTTATCACTTTTCCGCCTTGAAACTACCCATCTAAGATAAGCAGCTAAACCTAACACCACACGAAATGTGTTCAAACTTATTCAGGCGTCTATAAGTTCGACAGGTAGTTTTGGTGCGGGAAAATCGACGATAATTCATTTCATATTCCGTTCTAACTTATCCGGTAGTTTCATTTTTCGTATTGCTCTGTCTCGTTCAGTTGAACTAAGTCCTATTTTTGTTCACGAAGAAACGCAATCGGGCCCATTATCAATGTTATTATAAATGGCCAACTAAATTGCTAATAGTTTCGTCGTCAATCCTATCAACGCCACCTGCGTTTCGCCGGCGCAGAAGGGTTGCCAAAACATACTACGAAGTTGAACAATCTAATACTATACATAATCAATGGTATTAGTAAATTTTACGTTCTTTCCGAGGCAGACGCGTACAACGCCCATGCAAATTTCGACTTTTCTACGCAGGCCTTAAGTAAAAATATAGTCTCAACGCACGTGTGGTCCGTAGAATAAGAAATTATCTCCATACAGATATTAAGATTATCCTAATAATTACTCTTAGTTTACCCATCCTTGCTTGCGGCGACTGCAGGACTGTGTTTGCATAAATCGGATCAAAATATGAATCAAGGAATACCTAGAAGAGATTGCAGATTTAGAAATTATATCCATGCAGATGTTAGGATTATCCTAATAAATACTCTTTTTTTACCCACCATTGCTTGCGGCGACTGCAGGACTGTGTTTGCGTAAAACGGATCAAAATATGAATCGAAGTATACCTAGAAGAGATTGAAGATTTAGAAATTATATCCATGCAGATGTTAGGATTATCCTAATAAATACTCTTTTTTTACCCACCCTTGCTTGCGGCGACTGCAGGACTGTGTTTGCGTAAAACGGATAAAAATATGAATCGAGGTATACGTAGAAGACATTGCAGATTTAGAAATTATATCCATGCAGATGTTAGGATTATCCTAATAAATACTCTTTTTTTACCCACCATTGCTTGCGGCGACTGCAGGACTGTGTTTGCGTAAAACGGATAAAAATATAAATCGAGGTATACGTAGAAGAGATTGCAGATTTAGAAATTATATCCATGCAGATGTTAGGATTATCCTAATAAATACTCTTTTTTTACCCACCATTGCTTGCGGCGACTGCAGGACTGTGTTTGCGTAAAACGGATCAAAATATGAATCAAGGTATACCTAGAAGAGATTGCAGATTTAGAAATTATCTCCATACAGATATTAGGATTATCCTAATAAATACTCTTATTTTACCCACCCTTGCTTGTGGAGACTGCAGGACTATGTTTGCGTAAATTGGATCAAAATATGAATCAAGGTATCTGTATCTCCATACAGAAATTAGGATTCTGATAATAAACACTCTTATCTTACCCATCCTTGATTGCTGCAACTGCACATAAGGACGATGTTTGAGTTATTCGGATCAAAACATCAATCAAGATATACCTACAAAATGCCTGAACCAGGCTTTTAATCCACTTTCCACCAAAAAGATACGTTTCTCCATTACAAAAAAATCCTCATTCCACAACCCAATGAAAATTGTATAAAATAAAACCCTAACTACACTGCACTAGTAAAATAGTTTCGCCGCAAAGCTCACTTGGTTTTTATACTCAGGCATAAATCATCTGCTTACTTATTGTAGTTTCGCCTACTTAGCTGCGGCCCTATGGAATGGACCAGGCAGTGATATTAGATCCAAGTTGTTACGGCCTAAAGTTCCGAGTGAATATCAGTTTTTTTAATTGAGTGCGTTCTCCATCAAATGTAGTTTTATTTATTATTATTATATTATTATATTGTCTTGCTGCCTTGAGAATATGCCATGTCTGTCTGTTTATTATATTTTGGAATTGTAAGGGTAATAATTTTAATAAGACTTGGTCGGCTGTTCACGTCAAAACATATTTATAATGCTCCCATACTAAGGCCCAGAGAGATAGCGCTGAAATGTTGTTTGAAAATATTTTAATATATCTAGCGGCTTAAGGTTTGCGACGCGAAGTGGCGTATATTTTGTAAAATAGGCCGTCCGTTGCTAAGTTTATTCAACTTTCGTGTGTGCTTACATCATCGAGCAGGGGAGTTGTCGGATAGGGGTACCAAAATTGACTCGAAGCTATGTGGTTACACTAGAAATTCTTACGTCGTCTTATAGATCTTAAGGTATTGTAAAATGTGAGCTGAGCAGCAAAAGTTAGTCTTTAAGAGAATTGTGATGAAAAGTGGTTCACGAAAGACGTTTTCTCCCAAAAAAAATGTAGTACAGCCATACTACACACACAATTTATTTATTTGCTATTAAGGAAAACTAATTGAAGGAAATACGGATAGTTTGAATAGCAATATATAAATCGATTGAATGAGATTAAATTAAAAAAAGAGATCAATGCTCTGTAAAAGTTTATGTAATATGTTGCGAACTTAAAATTTCCTTCAATTTCACTCTGTTATATATTGTGTTAATACCTAAAAGTTGGGCGCCAAATAAACTATGATTATTTTACACGCTTGGCGACCGACCAAAACTCGCCAACTCGGATCACGCCGCCCAACTCGGCGGGCGCTTGGCCTAATTCCTCCTATTTTAATCTTCAAATACGAGTATGAGCGGTGTTCTTACTCTGGCGTACGTGTTTTGTAATATGCAGGTTCTGTGCGGTGTATTTACACGCGCTGAGTTACGTGTGTGTGTACATTAGTACATTATTCATTCTCTCGCCGGAGCCTTTCATCCGGGAAATACGGAGTGCGAGATTATCCTCTTCATTCGCGGGGCTTCCGCGGTAGATCTCACTTCGCGTATTTCGCGCTATAAATCCATAAACAGGTATCATGCAAAGGAGCACAAGGGAAAAATATTACGATGATTTTATGATATTTTTCAAGTACGCTATCTAATATAACAATTTTTATAGGCATTTTTTTCCTAGATTGTTGAAGAAATACTGGCAAAAATTGCTACAATTACAAATACAAATACTGGCAAATACATTTGCTTGCAAGTAAATTTGAAGGGCATTTTTTAGTGTATTTTAATAATTATAATATCAAAATCAATGTGGTTACATGATTTCAATAAAATAATAAAAATAAATTATTTAATTGCAGCTGTCAATACAGAAAATAGGCAAAAAAACAAAATTGCAAATTCAAACTGAAAATGGACAAACACTTCTAAATGCTGCAAATCAGGGGGTATCCTTAAGATATCTTGTAACCTGGTTTTCAGGATACACCTATAATATAATAATATATAATAAAAAATATATGCTACATTAATATAGTTCTGTGGCCATGACTGAGCGCAGTGTCCAACTTATTAGAATAGCATGTCTATCCTAAGGAGGGCCTTATGTCCTTTGAGTAAAATGAGTTGTTTCCGGCCAACCGTTTTATTAGTCCACATTTAATACATATAATTACTAATAAATCAATAATTCAGAAATACAAATATTTTTATATCAGGAAATAAACTAAAATATTACTACCAGAAAATAAAATTATAGTTAAATTGTGTCATGACTGAAAAATCAGATATCAATTTTTAAAAATATCAGTCATTTTATATAGTTATATATATATATATATATATATATATATATATATATATATATATATATATATATATATATATATATATATATATATATATATATATATATATATATATATATATATATATATATATATATATATATATATATATATATGTGTGTGTATATTATATTAAAAAAAATATTTCATACAAGTTTAATGTATTTTAATAATAAGTAAAATATAAATTAGTATCGAAAAGCATAATTATATAGCATTTATATATCATAATTGTACATATTTGGCATTTAATGGTCAGACTGACCGACTTTGTCTTACCGCAATGCATGAAATGGTCTCTCCGTGTTTTCACTGCTTAAGTACTGTAATTTGAATATCTAATTTATTTGTTCATTTCATTAAATTATAATGACTTTTTAATTTGTTAAATATTAAAGGGTTAAGTATGACATGTGCCTTTTGACAAACGTCATGTTTATTTTCGGCACGTTGACCCTTTCATTTCAGGCAGCCCCTGTATTTCATTTGTGATGTAAAATTATATCAAGGGCTTCAAGTCGAAATGGTATACAGAAATTGTAAGTCACAATGACTACTTTGCAAAAGAGACAGAAATGTAAATACTTTTTCAAATAATTCACATAAATTAGCAAAAATGCACACAAATGCTAAGAAAAAAACCACTTCATAAAAGCAAGCGATGAGTTTTACTTTACTTAAAAAAGTTTACATCATTACTTTCTTTGGCAGATTTGTTTTCTTATTAAAATATCCCATAGTAGTAAAAAAGAAGTATCTCTTGTAGTACCTAGTAAGAAAATTATAAGTTGTAATATTCATTTGATTTTACACTTTCGTTATTACCCGTAATTGTTTAACTTTATACACAAGGTGAGACACAACTCTACAGATTATGCTCACCTTGTGCTACCCAACTCTTTGACACAGGTTAAGATATTCCGGTATGGCTATTTTTGATTGGAGATATCAAGACACGAAAATGGAATACCTAATATTTAGAGAAATGTTTTGAAATTGCTTTTAATATAGAAAATAAACAATTATTTTAATATGAAGGAAAGTGGCTGCAAAATACTTTTTGTTATTGCAATCGACGCCGAATTTTTAAAGTGTTAAAATATACGGACGATTATCAAAGTTTCATTTATTTATTGATGAATATTTAAGACTGTTTGCAAATACCTTGCAATTTATTTACATTCAAGGTAAATAGTAACAAATTGGTGTTTACTGTAAAATGTTAGAGGCTCTCTAGATGAGCAAGCATGCTTATCAAGCATCGCGTCGCGGGCTGGGAAGTGATCGTAAACCGCAGGAAATATGCAAATATTATTTTTTTATATTTACGAAAAATGCTTAATTTTGTAGTTTATACCAGGGAGTCACGTTAATTGGACGTATTTAATTGACGAATGGCGTGACTTCCTGGTATAAAATTACAAAATTAGGCATTTTTGGGAAATATTATATTTAAAAAAATTGCATATTTCCTGCGACGCGATGCTTGACAAGCATGCTTGATCGTCTAGAGAGCCCCATAGGGACGACACCCGAAAATATTTATCACTACGCGGTTTTTTGTGTCTCCCGTATAATGTTTAAAAAGGCAATCGTTTCCTGTATACAGTTAACGCAGCACTTTTACCTAATCGACCGCTTATTTTATTCATTCTATATGGGGGACATCCCGAAGAAGTTGGAGTTTGGCATGCAAAATGTACATTACATGCTGCCAAGTCAAATATCTCTTACTTAGTGCCCGTATGCAAAACAGAAAATGCACGAGGAGATGGAGACAAACATCTATTAAGGGAAAACTCGGCCGCCCCGCCCAAGTGAATTCAGAATGAGGCCATTAAAATTTCATACCATTTATTTGTTCCAGCTTTAGCCTGGCGCGCATCTGTTGAGTTAGTAACCTCTCTGGCGCACAGTATGCTGACTCGAGTGCTAAGGATTCTATACCTCCGAACAAGGTTTCTGCTGTGTCACGCCTTTCACCCAAACCGAAGACAATTGCCGTTGTTGTACATTATTTGGAAACGTTTCACAAAACCGACAGCCAGCACTTGTGAAGCACTCCAGCACAATATTGATGCTTCATATAGTTGGAATGTGTGCGACAATCACATTCACCAGGTCGATCGCCCATCTCTCAGGACTATACCCTCGCAAGGAGTCTACACCGGCGAGACGGAGTTGACTGATGTCGAAGTAACTTATACCGTGAGCTCACATATCACGACTCTGGCTGGATCGCCATATGGGTTTTTCGGATTTGTTCTCCACAATCTGAAGTGGTTCAGCAACAGCAAGGCCACGAGTTTGCTGTATTACTCGAAAGACTGGAAATTAATTTTGCCATTTGAAATCCTTATGAGGAGCTATACACCCTGATGCTGGAGAAATTAAAAATACATTTTTGAGGTTCCTGTGCATCAAGCAATATGGATGCTTTTTATTCTTTTACCCAACTTTTTTAGTTTAGGCTTTGGTATGCAAGGAAAAGCGTTTGATATATTTAACTTTAAAATATTTAGATGGTTTTATTCTGAATAACAACGGCCAAAATCTAAAAAAGAGTTGTAGATGACTTTCAACTTCAATTTGTCAAGTAAAAATAAAAATAATCTCCCTTACAAAAAATCTCTTATTTCACATATACACATTTTTTAAAAATCTTGTTTAGTTTTACCTAGAGAGTTTTTATTCGGACGAGAACCTCTGAAAATTTAGGCTGATATACTTTCACTTACGTATTTGATGATTTTTTTCAACGCATGCATGACAAAAATAGTGATTTTATGATGCTTTATTATTATGATGCTTTTATGAAAAAAGCTCTTTCAAACGATATGCATCTTGGCGGTAAAAAAAACTTTTTTCTTACGACCACTTCTTCCTAATAATCAGGTAACGAATTTTTACTTTCTGCTCTTAGACTAGATCATAATAATAATAATAATAATGAAAAACTTTCAATTTTGTATAAAAAATCCGAGATTATTATCTTGCGGTGATTACCTATCATCTAACCTATAACTTAAGTTTATATTACAAGTATTGCGTTAGATACTCAAAAGAACAATAAAAGTTAGATCGATGTAAAACAAACATAAAGAAAGTATATTAAAAAAGATTACAAATTAATCAAATTAAATACAGAAGAAAAGAAAATAAAGGGTTGGTTAATTTAAGGTTATAGAAATTATATGGTCCTTGAGCCTGGCCATGAATGTGGTGATGGTGGGGGCTGTTCTAACATTATTCGGTAAAGCATGTGGTACAGGTTTCATGGAGACGTACGAACAAAAAGCGCTGCTGTGACCAAGGATGAAAGACGGCCGCCAGATGATCCTAGAGGCCAGAATACAAGTTCTATGACTACAGAATTTCAAATTGATAACTTTAAAACTGGCGAGATAATCGAGGGTAACATATAGACAGACACCGTTTCGTTTGTACTTTTAACCTAAATAAAGAAGAAAAATAAGATCTTTTCTAGGGACTGTCTTGATTAAAGTGTTTTGTATAAAGTATAAAATATTGAATTATATAAATATTAGGATGTTATATTGGAAGGTTATAAGGTATATTTTGAAAGAGTCTCTTATAAGATACAAAATCGAGTGTCAGGGGCATTCTTTTTGAACCGATAGAGATAATGTCGCATATGTCATAATTAAGCACTTCCGCATTCCACATCCAAATTTCGATTAAAAAACGATAAGGAATGACGTCATTGTGACGTCAACTCTTATATGATATTTTCTCTATCGATTCAAAAATCAAACCTCAGTTCGTCCTGAACGACCCATCGTTTGTCGCCCCGGCCGCCACGTCGCACAGTGGACTATCTAGTAGATAATAACAAAAAGTATTGTTTTACTAAGGAAATTACGTTTTAGTTTTGATGTCCGACAGGTAATAATGAGTTTTTTATCATCCAATAGTATATTACTGTAACGGCTTTCTTTTAGCTAATTATGATCTTTAATGAAAGTCTTAGTGAGGATCGTGTTATGGCTGCAGTATCGGGTACCTGATTTTGACTGTGATTATTGCTCTAAAAAAACCTACTTTTGTATCGACTGGAATACATTGATCGGGACATTTTCTAAAAGTTTGTATTATTTTTATATTGTTTCAATATATACTGGGTGACTTATTGGTTGATAGAAAGACAGGTGGGTGTAATAGGGTGAGTAATTATAAACCGATTATAACATATTTACTTACATACCAAGTCCTATCACTTTCGGCAAATTTTATTTTTTCTTTAAATATTGGTTTTTTACCTGATTTAAGTAGAAAATGAGTCCTAGTAATTATTAAAGTTATTCAAATATTTAAAAATAAAAGTTACATAATGTTATATGAAAAATGTAAGAGTTATATAATTATTTTCTTTTATAGATCGGCTCCCACTGTACGCCGCGCCTTCCATCGGCCTGTTTGTCCGTATTTTGAGACCTCTATTTGTTCGCCGGTAAGGCAACATCCGTAATGGACAAACAGACGGCCTGTCCAAGGACGACACAGCTCGGGACCCTTGTTGATTTTTAGTTAGCTGACGATATTTCTTCGTTGCATGTTTTCGGGATATTCTTCAGTGTTTTGTTTGTTTAGGGTAGCGCAGACGTCGCATAAGCGAATAAACAATCCTTTTCAGCATAAAATACGAGTGTCTGCTTGTGTGTAATAATGAAATCAGGTATATTTGCTTTCCGTACTTACGTGTCTATTAACCGTCCAGTGATTTTACTGATTTTAATAATTTTAGATATTTCTTTGGAGCATTTATCAAAAACTTCAAAAAAGGAAACGGGTGGACTACATGGACCAGTTTTCTTTGCAAATACTTATTAATCATATCACCATAATAATATTATGGTGATATGACTAAAAATCCTAATTTTAACACAATGGCTGACACGAAGAACATCATCAAAGTACCCTATTGACTGAAGAAAAATTACCAACAATGAAATATCTTCTATAGAAAATGATGGCTTCTGTATTTATTAGAATGGGGTAATCCGTCGTTTTTTTTACAATTTTAATATAAAAAATGCGTTGTAATGAAAGTTCAAGATTTTTTTTTATTTTATGCAACAATATGGTTTTATTTCATATTAGTAGATAGAAAAACAAAGTGCTTTTTATTTACACCTTCAGAGCAATTGCCTCGTATGATTATTTAAGCTTTTGTATGTAAACATGAATTTCAATATTTGAAATGCTACACGTGTTGAGGTATCTAGATTTGACATAAATGCTTAAAAAATATTAATAATAACGAATTGCTAAGACTCCTTTTCTAGTCAATTTCTGAGTTAAAAAGTTTATAGTATACTTTCGAAAAGTCGGAACCCTCCGCGCGCTAGTCATATTATCACTTACCTTTTATTAGTATTCTGACATTAGTATTCTGTTTTTTTACCTTTTATTAGTATTCTGACGCTTCACTGAAATATGGCGTTTTAAATAATAGAAAATCAACACATTGCTTATATCGTAACTGTCAGTGGAAATCCTGGTGATATATTGAAAAGCGTGCGGCCATAAATACGCCGCAAAAGCTCGGGTGATAAATGTCCTCGCAGCAAAACTGATTAAATTCCTAATCAGGATGAACATTGAAATTTAAATTAGAAATATCGCTTCCACAAATGGTCCAACATATATATGGCTCACACTTTATGATATTCAATGTATATAAATGAAATACATATATAGAATCAAATGGTAAATCGATTAATTTTTGTAAATAGTTTTTGTAAATTTTAGTGGCATAGGTTTACAATGAAAATATAGATGTGAGCGAGAAATGAAATATCGATAAAGACATCCAAAGCTGCGGCGTTACTCTTACAAACATCACTATTATTTCTGTACATCGATCTCTAAGAGGCAAGCTTAATATCCTAAATAATAAACTAAGGAATTTTACTGGAAAAAGTAAAGGACGAATAACCATAATTTGCATGGATATAAATATAAACTTTCTCGTGGAAAAACAGGCCTAAAAGACGTATATATTTTAATTACATAAAAGATGTTAAAAATATATTTAATTATAAAAAATTTGTTATTTTGTTAACTCATCAACATGTATCATAACATCCATAGCCGCAGACAGTGTTTTCTTCACCCGGAAAACATTACAATAAAAATAACAATTTGGGATTAAATAATTAAATTGGACTGTACAAATAACAAAATAGTAAAATGTATTAAAAAACCTTTAGCAAGAAAAACATTAAATTCGTTTCGAAGAAATTTAACAATTATTTATCTAATCGCTGCAATAACATAATGAATTTAATAATAATATTATTAAATTCTTGATTTTACATATCCAGTAATTACTAGAAAATAAATATTCGTAAAATAGTACTCATAAAACAAGACTCAAATACAAAAAAAAATGGTTTCACAAAGGTATAACTGACATTAGACTGACTAATTTTTTCGAAAGTGTGCTGAACTGACCTATCAGATCACAATGGTATCTTTCTTTTAAAAATCAAAGGAGATCCACTTCAAAACTACTAGAATTTTCTACAAAATGAACGAACAAAGCTTTATTAACAAAACTGTTAACGAGAATTTTCTACAACATGAACGAACAAAGCTTCATTAACAAAACTGTTAACGAGGATATTTTTTTTATTTCCAAAGACGGAGACGCTTATCAATTGTTTACTTTAAATTTAAATCCTAATTCGAAAACAGTTTTCCAGTGAGGGTCATCAAGGTGAAACGTGGAATCTTTTATAATCTTGATTATAGAAAGGATTTAATACCTCTGCTAAAAGATCTGCCCTTTTATCGATTCATTCGCAAATTTGACTGCAATAAATATGTATCGAGAGACATAAAAAGGTACGAAATATTATATAATTGAGTAATAAGAAATGCTAAAAGAAACATTGTCATATATAATATATTGATTTCAATAAACAATAATAAAGCACTATGGCAAGTCGTGATTAAAAAACGGGGCAAAAGGAATAAGGTTCATTCCAATATCACCCTCAGTGTAAACAATCACACCGTCGAAAATCAATGCGAGGTAGCAAAAACGTTTAGTAGCTTTTTTTCTCAAATTGGGCAAGTCGCAATATCTCCTAACCTAACCTATTCTGAATCAAAAATACTTTCGGTAATTTACGGTCAGTTATTATTCATGGAAAAATGATTCAGTTATCAATAACTAGTTGTTTTGAAAAGTTGTTTGTTATCCCTCGAAATATTTTGGAGTCGAAAATGACAGCATTTATTTACTTGTCGTATTATTTCTCTGATGTAACCAGCCTATATAAAATGAGATAAATGGCACTAATAATTGAACGTCACTGTTGTATCGTTAGCAAATATTCGATTTTTTTTATAAATCAGTCCCTTGTAAAAAAAAAAAAACAATGTTATTATAGATGGCCGAATAAATTGCTACTATTTTAGCCGGATAAGGCTATCAGCTCCACCCGCGTGTCACCGGTGCAGAAAGGTTGCAAAAACGTACTATGACATTGAGCGTAGAAGACTTTGGACATAACAAATCCGACGTCTAGCTTCCAAAGTCTTCTACGATCACTGCACGGTCGATAGAACGATGAATCGTTAAAACGTCCTGCGGTGAAGGGTTCGCCCGTTGTGGTTGACATCTCAATATATATGACATTGAGCAGGGAGCTAATGGGCCCATGTTGGGTTGGCCACGAAAACCCATGTGTTCAGGGTCGGTCACACTCACGGGTCGACACCCACCCGACGGCCTCCACGCACGGGGTGCGAACCTGGTTAGGACTCTGGCCTTGGTCAGTTTCCCCTGGGAATCAAACCTCTGGCGCTCCTGGACGGTCTGCGCACCGTGCGGCGCAAGCCAATCGATTGTGCACTCTGACTAACAACTTGCGGTGTCAACTACAACGGGCGAGCCCGTCACCACAGGACGTTTTAACGATTTTTCGTTCTGTCGCCCTGCAGTGAACGTAGAAGACTTGGACAGAACAATCCAACGTCCAGCTACGTCACAACCCGCAAGAAGCCAACGCCTTTACCGCGAGATAGCCAGTATGTTACCTGGCGGGCCGACCCTCGCGCCCTTGCTTCCAATTGTGACCAGATTTCTCCGGTCTCTCGATTGGTTCCGAGTTCGAGGTCGCTTGCGCGGTCCTCTCCCTTACGAAGCGGTGAAACGGTGTGCACCGAATCTATCGCGGACCAAGGCGTCCTTTGCCCGACTCTGAACCGGGATCGGATGGCCAATGGTCATTTCAAGAGCAGTCGCCGTAAGGTAGGCAACCACCCCCGCTCTATAGGAAACAATACAGTTCCCAGACTCCCCCGACTGTTAGTCGGAGAGCACAATCGATTGGCTTGCGCCGCTCGGTGCGCAGACCGTCCAGGAGCGCCAGAGGTTTGATTCCCAGAGGAGACTGGTTGACCCAGTGTCCTACCCAGGTTCGCACCCCATGCGTGGAGGCCATCGGATGGGTGTTGACCCGTGAGTGTGACCGACCCTGAACACATGGGTCATTGTGGCCACATCATCATGTGCCCGTTAGCTCCCAAACTCTGACTAACATCTTGCGGTGTCGACTACAACGGGCGAGCCCGTCACCACAGGACGTTTTAACGATTAGTCGTTCTGTCGCCCTGCAGTGAACGTAGAAGACTTTGGACAGTACAATCCTACGTCCAGCTACGTCACAACCCGTGAGAGTCCAACGCCTTACCGCGAGTGAGCCAGGAATAAACCCGGCGGGCTCGAGATACTCGCGCCCTCACTTCCAATTGTGACCAGATTTCTCCGGTCTCTCAATTGGTTCCGAGTTCGAGGTCGCTTGCGCGGTCCTCTCCCTTACGAAGCGGTGAAACGGTGTGCACCGAATCTATCGCGGACCAAGGCGTCCTTTGCCCGACTTTGAACCGGGATCGGATGGCCAATGGTCATTTCAAGAGCAGTCGCCGTAAGGTAGACAACTACCCCCGCTCTATAGGAAACAATACAGTTCCCAGACTCCCCCGATTGTTAGTCGGAGAGCACAATCGATTGGCTTGCGCCGCTCGGTGCGCAGACCGTCCAGGAGCGCCAGAGGATTGATTCCCAGGGGAGACTGGTTGACCCAGTGTCCTACCCAGGCTCGCACTCCATGCGTGGAGGCCATCGGATGGGTGTTGACCCGTGAGTGTGACCGACCCTGAACACATGGGTCATTGTGGCCACCTCATCATGGGCCCATTAGCTCCCACTCTGACTAACAGTCGACTAACAGTCGGGGGAGTCTGGAAGCAGTACTGTTTCCTATAGAGCGGGGATGGTTGCGGATCTTACGGCGACTGCTCTTGAAACGACCATCGGCCATCCGATCTTGGGTGAATAGCCTGGCAAAGGACGCTGTGGTCCGCGATAGATTCGGTATACACCGTTTCACCGCTTCGTAAGGGAGAGGACCGCGCAAGCGACCTCGAACTCGTAACCAATCGAGAGACCGGAGTAATCTGGTCGCAATTGGAAGTAAGGGCGTGAGTGTCGGCCCGCCAGGTAACATTCCTGGCTATCTCGCGGTTAAGGCGTTGGCCTCTTACGGGCTTGTGACGTAGCTAGATGGTGGACTGTTTTGTCCCCAAGTCATCTACGTTCACTACAGGGAGATAGAACGACTAATCGTTAAAACTTCCTGTGGTGACTGGCTCGCCCGCTGTAGTCGACAACCCAAGTTGTACTGTAGCGTGCATCTGAGAGGGACGTCTTAAATGATTGCACAATATACCTAAAGGTAGCTCTCAAAATACAAATAAACTCCCCCTACTTAAATTAACAACTTGATTCGAAACTCTAAGCGAAGTGAAGCTGCGGGCAACAGCTAGTAATATAATTGAAACACACATTTTTAATAATTGTATTTATAAAAACAGATCCGAGTTATTTTAATTATGCAATAATAGATATTCATCTTAAAGACAAGATGAATCAGAAAAGTAGCAACCAATTTTCGTGTATCTCCCGCGCACAAAGCAATCTCAAAGAATAAACTTTCTTTTCATAGCTCGCATTCTCAGCGGAACAAAGGATTTTCGACACAAAGGCTCCTCCGGCGTCTTAGAAAGCAGGTGGATCCTTAAGATCTCCCTTCTGCTGCGATACTGATTTAGCTTAGTTTTTTAAATGTTTCGTTTTTGTTTCGTTGCCGCGGTTGACATAATGGCCGGCGCGAGTATGCCGTACTTTTTTCGGCGGTAAAGTTTCAACAAAGGCTCTTTTGAGGAAAAGTTTTTGTGGGAGTTTTGAATATTTGGCGGGAAATGGCAGAAATTTGCATAGCGCTACGGTTGTAATTTTTCGGTGATAAAATATGGTTTAAAACATAAATAATATCTATTATGTAGCGAGTACATGCAATTCAATAATTACCTTAAAATGAAAAAAAAAACAGAAAATACCACTTTTGTTTCTAGTCTATGGCGTATATATAATATGGCAGGCGAATTCCTTTCAAATATTATGATTAAATCATGAAGGGCAACTCGACGATCGCTGGCGGAGATCCTCATATTTATTTCCAGAGAATCGAAATTTTGCACTATAGGTACAATACTTCAATAATTAAAACCTCGAGTCTGATCAATTTTAAGCATCGACCATATCTTAGACTTTCATTAAAATAAACTTACAGAAACGTGACAGAAACTTACAGAAACTTACACAAAATGGATCTGGTATAGGATATGGCATTAAACCTATGATTGATGTGGACCTGCGTAAGTCAATCTTTATTATTTATTTATTTACTGTTGCGAGGAGATCATGACAGTAGCAATATGATCATGCTGTTAGCCTTCAATGTCAAAATTACTGAATGACCCCCACAATGTACCCTTTTTACTACATACAGTTAATGCAAGATGGATTAATTGTCGAAGAAAAAATGCTTTCCAAATCTCTTCTCAATAACCGAGAAAGCTTTTGTCTTTATTCTGGAAGTCGGTTCGGTCTTTAATCAGTATACTTTTCCTGATATTCCTGAGTGCACAGCTCTACGTCCAGATATAACTCTTTCTCTCTATATCGGAAGGGGGCGCTCATTGTAGAATTAACATTTTCTTGGAAATCCAATATCTCCAAAGAACACTAGTGCAAACTAACTAAATACGATAATATTGCAAACATTGTCACCCTGATTGTAACCGTGTTCACCCTCACGCGATGGAAGTTGGCGCTTGTGACTCGCTGGCCAAATCTATGTCCTCTCTAGGAAAATTAACAACTCTTTTCTAGAAAAATCGATCACTGCGATTTTCGCATTTCAAATTGTATAAATTTTACAAAATAATCAAAAAAGGGTATACACCTCTCACTGATGTTATCTTGTTTGAGCTCAATGAATTATTTTTGCAATAAATTCAACAATTTAGCCAAATTTTGAATTTTCCTTTCATTCTATGTACTGTGACAATGTTATAACTTCAATGTTATAATTTTGCTGTTTTTCTTTAATCTTAGAACGTTTATTTTCTGTGTAAACGTTCAGATACTAGTTATTATTCTATTACTAGTTATTATACTATCACAGAAATTACACTCTTAATCAAAATACTCTCCGATATCCCTAAGATCGTTAATTGCCAATGCACTTAGTATTTAGCACACTTCTCGCATGTTACCGATAGCGTTAACGCTTAACTATAGATATTCGATAGGAATATGCGGTTCGTTAAAGCGTCCTCATCTAGGGAGCGGGAGCGGCGGGAGAATAAGAGGACAAGAGGGGGGGGGGGGAGGCAGTACACGTGCATGCAATAACGAAGTTATGGTGATGGCATCGACGTCGCAGGGAGCGGGGTGCGGAGAAGTATCTTCATCTCTCCCAAACACCATACTGAAAGCGGCTGAAACGCAAGCCGGTTAATGAATTGAATCACGCGCTGCCGTCTTGCCCTACCGGCACACTCGCATGAGCCGCCGACAAACTTGGTGTTGAGATCAAGAAACGGCAGTACAGTTGTTTCTTTGTAGATCACAAGGAAAATTAGGATTGGGCATGCCCGCCGGGCTTGCACTCATCAGGAATCATGCAGAACAAATGAAAAGCCCCGGAGAGTACCAATTTAAAAAGATAATTATAAATAATTCGGTAAGAAACCCAATTTATGGTATAAAGGAGTTCGAAATTCCGAGTTTATTTTCCATGTTGATAATTAGAAAAATTTTAAACATAACGTTATTATGATATTCTAATGACATGACATCACGCTGACATTCTAATTCTCTTATAATTTAGTATACATCTATTTATGTTTAAAAATACGAAGGCATATTGCTGGATTGACAATAAAATTATTTTACGTTGATTATTCTGCATAGAATTTATATTTCTATTCTAATATTATATTCTCTCTTACTATTTAATGACATTAGTATATTTTGATTATTTGAAAGTAGGTAATATTGAATATAATATTACAGCCATGACAACTATTATGATAGTTATTTTTTCAATAATTACATTTTAAGCATTTAATTTTGTGACGCTTCCAAGTGTAGGAATGCCTATCTACTGGAGTAGTTGATTGTATTGTATTGCTTTGTATTGTACAGAAAAGAAATGTAAACAGTAGATCCATTTCATATAAATAATAGAACGGCCTCACCAACACAGGCACACTGCGTCTCGTGACATCCTCAGAAATTATTTCACTTTGCACGCGCTACCGGCCGGGCCGGCCTAGCATCTCAAACATTTGGCACTCGGCAGTAACGGAAACGATGACATAGGCAAATTGTAGTGATTACGATGTCGGTCAGTGTCGAATCCCGGGATTCGTGATTCGTTATCATGCCTGAATAAACAGAATAATTTTGGATATTAGGAGATTATTCTACATGAAAATTGTCTTTGTTACTGAGGTGATACTTAGAAACAAATGCTCACTATATTATAGATTTTAAACCTGTTGTTTTTTTTTTTAAAAAAAGGCAAAAAATACTACCGACGACTTTCTATCCCGTCCTTTCCTCTTCGAGCGAAACATACGCTACACATATTATGGTAAAATATTTCACTTTCTTGCTATCGTAACATGTCGTAAATTTCTCGCCAACTTTTATGCTCTACATAAACATAGATCATTCGCGTAATGGCTCGCTCGCCGCTTTTAATATGTCTTTTGCTTTGTCGAAGTTTATCTTCTTGAAATACTCGTGACGGCGCGAAGGTGCAGACATTCTTTGCTGAAGATACCTTTTTGATTTGTTTTATATTTCGTAATAATCATAACGGGAAATAATTCTGTGGCTCAATTCTGCCATTTTTACTAAAAAGTATACGCAAAGAATTTGCTCTTTAAAATTAAGAAAAAAATAAATTGGTAAAGAGTTACCTATTTTATAATTATTATTACAAAATTGAAGACTATCGCGGTTGTTTGACATTATAAATAGGATAGAAAACGAATTTACCGCGTGAAATTTGTAGCACCCGACGTTTCGGTGACGTTGCAGCCGCCGTTGTCCAGGGTATACTAAAGAGCTGACTAGGAGCTCTTCAGTCTACCCTGGACAACGGCGACTGCAACGTCACCGAAACCTCGGGTGCTAGAAATTTCACATGGTAAATTCATTTTCTATCCTATTTATAATTATTATTACTTATAATGGTTATGTAGAGAAATCTTGCAGAAAAATAACTACAACTTTGTTAAATTCACATATCAAACGGTAATTAAATATTTCGTCAATGTATCAATGCTTTAGCAAAAATAATTAATTTCAAATAATAAATGTTTATTGTTTCGTGTACAAAATTATTTGGTCTCTATAAGTCACAAGAACGACTAAATCATTCCGAAAATTTTGATCACAATAGTTCAGGCACAGTATACCATACAGTAGCTTCTCTTAGAATAAAATTAAAATTGAAGCGAATACGTCACGAGTACTAAGGGCTCGGTTATGGCTGCCAGATGTCGGTTACTCTGCCTCAAACGATCGAAATTGTTGCCAGCCTTTACCTGCGCGTAACGCTAACCAAAGGCGTTCGTCGAGACGTACCCCTCTGCCCACATTCCTCGTACACTCTTCCCGCAATGCCCTGTATCTCGAGAATAAAGATACTGTGATTCACGGCTTCCTAACAAAGGTAGAAACAATGTTTTTTTAATTATCGTCGAATCAGTATCAGTCATGTTGTAAAATATATTGTACGCCTAAAGGTAGGTTGTGCGGCAATAAATAATTGTAAAACTCCACGTTACTACACTACAATTACAATAAAATAAATTGAATCAAATTGTATAAACAAAATTTAGGCTTATAGACATGGGAAAGATTCATTTTTTTGACGTCTATGAAATATCTTTGCAAACATTCTATGGTTAATTTCAGAATCCTAATTTTGCTGTGTGTTTAACAATTTTTATATATTTTTATTGCACAGATAATAGTTTTCTCAATATCACGATAATAAAGTAATACTTCTTGAGGGTACCTACTCTATTTTTTTACGGTTACATTTGCGTGTTTTCTGTCTACACTGAGTCTAAACAAAACATGAGCTCCTTAAACTATGATCTTCCTGAATAAAATATTGGCCAAGCAAGGATAAGGTTCTGACTAGATGTGTCACTATGCTCGATTATGTATGGTATATAATCATTTCTGGCATATAAAATGTTGTTGCCGACTTTACAATCTGACATAAAAATACACACTGCATCTCTTTGTGTTGATCGCCCTTATGATCAAAAATTTGTAGCATTACTGTAACGCCACTGCAGTAAGATGCGTCTTACTAATACTTTCTAATGCCACGATTCTAGTCAACACAGCAATGTCGTATCGACTAAGAAACGGGGAAGACTCTGTGTAGCACCATTGCAAAAAATTACACATGGCGTTTTCTATATGAGACCTGTGACTAGAATAAAAGTATGAGTAAAACCGTCCGTTTGCTCAATATACAATACATTTTGCGTTTAATATTATACAATACATATCACCATCCTGGAGACAGTTTGGTAACAGAATCCTGGAGCCGGTCTGTAAGCAGCATCCTGGAGCTAAACAGGTGCCAGCATCCTGGTGCAAACCTGGTTCTAGCATCCTGGAGCCAATCTGGTAACAGCATCCTGGAGCTATACAGAAGCCAGCGTCCTGGTGCTAAGATGATGCCCTCTTTGTGGTGCCAATCTGGTGCCAGCATACTTCTACCAACACCTCGATAGCTAACTGATACTAGAGGTATCAAAACAAAAAAAACAATCAGCCTAATATATCTTTCATATTAAAAACAATAATTACGGATATTCATCGTTCGAATCGTGAGTAGAAAAAATCACTTTCAGTTTTTCCCAAATTTTACAATTTTCCAGGCAATTTTTGCAATCTGGATCAGGATAACCGGTTCGGCCGTTCAACCTAGTATGCGGTTACTAACGAATAACATTTCATTTTAATTTATATAGATAAAAAATATATACATATATTGAAGAAAATCATACCGAGTAATATTTCTTGGGCCAGAGCACGCGCTCCGCTGTCCCTAAACATAAGGCGCAAAGTGGCGCTCGGACCACTCTGTATGTAAATCGCAGGGCAGTCGGTAAATGTACCTAACATTAGTTTAGTTACTACCCTCATTAAATTTACATAAGAACCACAATCGAATGTGGAGTGTCAGCCACAAATTTCCCAAGCCGCACTAAAACTAAAAGGAATTGTTCATTCGGGTAGCAAACGCCGCCGCGCGTGCGGGTGGGGAGGAGGGGGGGGGGGTACCTGCGCCCGGCGAGGGGGCACGCCCTGGAGCGCAATATAAAACAGTTGGGCGGTGTCGACTACAACGAGCGAACCCGTCACCCCAGGCTGGTATAACGATATGTGATCGTTCTTTCAGCCGTGGGATGAGCGTAGAAGACTTAGAGACAATACAAATATACTGTCTAGCTATGACAACATGCCCGTTAGAAGTCAACGTCTTACGGTGAGGCACCGGAAAACGTGCGGGAAAGGTGCCTCACCGTAAGACAGCCGTAAGCGGGCAACCTCGCCTCTTAACAAGCAGGTTTGGAAGGATATCTTCGTCTGTAATAAACCTTCAGGATATCTCCGTCCTCCCGACTGGGGTCCGGTCCGAAGTCGCTTGCGCGGCCTCTACCTGTTGTATTACAGCTGTAATTCAATTTGAATGTATCACGTACCTGCGGCGTCCTTTGCCCGTAGTGCCACACGGGATCGGGTGGCCTATAGGTCGTTTCAAGAGTGGCATGGAAACATGTCAACATCCCCCCCCTGCTTAGGAGACAGTATATTTCCATGGTCACCAGACTCCTTTAGCAATTAGTCAGACGCGAGAGTCTTACCCGAGGTAGCCTTCCACATGAGGAGCTCAATCGTGACTTGGGAAGATCCAGGAACAAAATGGATGCTATGGCCCAAGCTGCACAAAACTTGTCGCTACCCGCAATATAAGACAGTACAAAATCAGTATTATATTATACGCATGTACCCATTGTATGGTCATTTACCCGTTTGGTTCTCAACGTCTCCATGCAGCTTTGGCCTGATACATTGTCACTGTTTCCTTAGGTCGTCTCAACTCACGGTTCAGTTACCTTTCCGTTAGCCTCCTCGAAAAGGACTAATCTTGAAGGTCCGCCCTAAACTCTGCCTGCGGCTGTATCCTACAGTCGTGGACAGTTGGAATTGGAGGTTTCTGTTCGAGGAAACAGCTCGGGCGAACTAGGCAGTTCTGCGCAGTAAAGCGTTAGCCAATTGACTGTGCACTTCGGCGAATAACGGAGGTAATCCGGAAAGTTACGTTTTCTAAGCAGCAGGATGATGCCTACCTGACTATCATTGAAGCGACCGGTTGGCCACCCGATCCAGTGTGATCTTGACCGGCAAAGGGAACTGATTTACCGCTAACGTCAGGTAGAGGCCGCGCAAGTGACCTAGAATCTGTGAACAGACTGGAGGATTGGAAATCCGTCCAAATCTGGTAGTAAGGAAGTAAGGTTGGCCCGCGGTGTGCACCTGTCTCGCGATTAGGCGTTGGACTTTTAGTTAGCGCAGCTTGACTATCGATTGCATTGTCTGCAAAATTTTTACGTTCACTCAATGGGAGACAGAATAGCTCGACTTCACTACAACTCCCTGGGGTGGCAGGTTAGTCCGTAGTAATTGACACCTTTCGATGTACCCGTTGTATACACAGACTTTGCCAGTGAACCACAGCTTCTCATTAACAATGAGAATAGAATATGTGTTGAATATGTTTGAAGCGGAATACTACAATGGCCAATTCATAATCATCTGTAAAATGAATGGGACACCACCATCTATATAACACGGCGACAACTGGGGTATAGTAGGGAAATTAAAATCCGCACCGACAAAAAATGGGCATATTCGCATCCTCTTTTGCCTGCTTGCGTGTTTGAATGGTTTTTTAATTTGTTTTATGAGTAAACTCATGCACATACATATAAGAGTGAACAATAAGACATATGAAAATTAAAAAATATATACTTTTCTTCATACACTTATCATGTATCTGTCTTTTTGCTTGCGAAGTCGTTTACTCGTAATCACGAATTGAAAATATCGCAAACCTTTTCTTTTCCGTTACTTGCTTAACCCCAACTATTTATTGAATTTATTATCCGGAACAACGCCAGCCCATAAATAATAATCCGTATTATTACGTTGGCTGCCCCTGTGTGTATCCTGTCGTTATAATCTACACACGTTTTTGAAGAATCTTTAATTATCGCAAAAATAAGGAGCAGGAGCCGCAACGTACGCCAATGGCCGCGTGCATATGCCGTGGATAGTTTTTAATAACATTTGCAAGCTTAAACCTACTGGAGACTTTCGAAATACTGTTTATTCCGAAACACGTACGAACGCCTGACGTGTTCGAAGCTCAAGCTTAATTAAACTAATTAGTCTACCTAGTGTCGAGTTTGCACCTAGTTATCATAATTCCCATGCAGGCTGTATTAACTAGGATAACTAACCGGTAAATTGAATTTAGAGCTCGGGTTATGTAGAACGTTAATGCAGGGACAAAATTAACAAAATAAAATGAGCTTTTAATTATTTGTAACCTATAATGGAAAGTAGAGTACTACCTAATGCATATTCTATAAGCTTATTCAGTCAGCTCAGGGAAACTTACAAATATTTTCGAAAGGTTAGACATGAAGATAGGTATATAGACTTTTATTGTATAATTTTTATGTTAGAAGTACAGATGTTTTGGTACAAAATAGATATATAAATCAGTTTTTTCACAGGGTATACAATTTCAAGTACATGCTTATTACCACAGAACACTCTATGTGCTTATTACTTATATTCTTTTTCCCGTGCTGTATGTTCGCATGGCGTATAGATTGGTAGACACAAAAATTAACATTTTCACTAATGCTGTTAATAATTGGTACTTGTATTTTTAGGATTTACTTGGACTAACAAGTGAAATATAATCAAATTTAATCAAAGCTACCTTTAGGTTTAACCAACGTGCTAAGACGGGAGCAAAGGGAACGTTATACGGCCCTGAACCTTGCTGTCGCGTACCAAAAAGCCTTGCAAACTTAATGCTCAAAAAAATATGTTTAAAACAATCCATCAACCACTGGAACAACACGCCAGGTTTGAATCATTCTAAAGCGATAATTAAGGCTTACGACCGTAAGACTGTCCGTAGGGCCTTATCGCTAAATAGGAACAATATACGCATACTGGTGAGGGCGCTTACGGGCCATTGTGGCCTAAATAAACACATAATAATATACAACCTCAAGCTCCGGGTAACGAAAATGTGCAGTTTCTGCCAAGGGGCAGAGAAAAATCCCCTGTACCTCATGTGCGAATGTGGCCCTCTGATCCGTAAAAGATACAACCACTTGGGTATTCATTACCTCCAACCTAAGGAGGTAAAACAATCTGGCGCCAAAAGCCTGTTGCGGTTCTTGAATGACACGAGGCTTAGCGCAGAACTTAGAGGCTTATACCAGGTGGCGAACACATATCAGCAATGGTCGCAGTGTTGCAAGGCTCATTAGAAATCAACCTTAGAAAAGCCAAAAAAAAAAAAATAAAAAAAAAAAAATAGGTGTTACCGCCTTGCCTATGGGCTATTAAAAAAGTAGGTAAAAATCGTTGAGTTTTTTCATTAGATTTCTTAATAACAATACTTGTTTACAATATACCCGAAGACTTTATTACACATTAGACCTATTTATGAGCCTTTTTTTTTAATTTAGAATCTTAGGATCAATTATTTGATGTATCACGTCTGCTTTGTGGGTTTCGAGTTTATTTTTTTTTCTTTTCTTTGTATTTGAACGTACGGGATACGTTTGGTTGCGTACGGGCGATAATATAGCAGACCTATCACGTACGTTCTTATAGGTACATACATAGGACTGTTAAAAGCAATCTAAGGGTAATAAAAATAATATTTAGTAGTCGAAGAAATGATAATATTTAATGCCATGTCAAATTCTTCGATATGTCAGATTAAAAAAAAAGAACCTACATAAATAAGATAAATATTTGAAATAATGAATAGGTCGATACAAAGAATATTAGTAATAATGAAAAGTAATGAAGGCGTCCGCCGTAACGAAACCCACGATTGAATGTGTATAGGAATTGTTTATTGTCGTGAAATAATTTGTGATACAGCTGGTATTTCTTTATGAATAGCATATTCTAATTTAATTTGTGGGTGTTTTTGGATACTAGGAGAACGTCTAACTCTTCCTACTAGCTCCCAAGTAGCGAATATCCACAACGTGTCGCTGTGACTGCGTGCCACGGCGCCTATGGACCCTTTGGAGCTGGCATCTGCAACGGGCGAACCCGACGCCTCAGGCTGTTATAACGATATAGGTCGTTCTTTCAACCGTGGGGTGATTACACAGACACTCATGGACAGCACGGTCCACAGTCTAGATCCGCCAACATACTTGTAAGAAGCCGACGCCTTACCGCGAGGCACTGGAATATTAAACCAGCGGGCCAACCTTACGCCCTTACTACCAGATTTGGCCGGAGTTCTCCGTCCTCCGGTCTGGTCACGGTTTCGAGGTCGCTTGTGCGGCCTCTACCTGACGTAAGCGATTATTCAGTTTAAAAATTTTGTGGACCGCGAAGCCTTCATATATAAATACATAAACCAAAAATATTTCATAAAAAAAACCGTAATAAAAATATTTATAAATAAATTGTTCACTTTTTGGAACGGCAGTCTTTTTTTATTCTTTTTAATATATTCACGTGTTATTATATATATTTTTTTATATGATACCTTTACTGCAAACTATGTAGAATAGTTTTTTGCAAAATCTCAAGCTTCAAATATCGTAGTTATCAAGACACGATTATTGAATTCTATTCTAATCCTTTAAAAAATCAAAAACTTCTTTTAGCTTCTATTGCTACTCTATTTTAAAAAAGTAATATTTGTGAGTTTGTAAGTTTGCATGTAGGGGATAATCTCCTAAACTACTTATCCGATTTCAAAAAAAAATCAATAATGGAAATCTCTATTATTGACGAGTGCTAATTTTGAGAATCAAGTTGAAATAAATTGAGCTGATGAGTTGCTTTATCGGCGTGCGCTGAAGAAACGGTAAAAAATATCGGTCTCGAAAGATCTACAAAAAAATCGACGACATCTTATATCCAACTTTTATATTTAAGCTACAATACCTGCTTTTATGTCTTAAGAAAGTAAGAAAAATAAGTAGGCAGTGTTTGTTGTAGATATTAGCAATAAAATAAAAAAAAATATCAAAATAAATTAACCCATTATCACAAGTATTAAATAGAGATAAAATTATCCATTTACTGTAAATGTTTAGGTGCAAGTTATAGAGATATCATGAAATTAGTAACGCGGAGCGAGGAACAAGACGCGTACGTCTACGAGAGAGGTAGGTTGCATCTAAAATCTTGTACTATATATTTAAATGTAGGGTATAAATAGGCAAATAAACGCTAACATACTTAAATTAACAAAGTACCTAAGGGTTGCAACTGGCGTCATGAAGGCCACCCTGACAGAGGGATTATAGGTGGCACTCTGCTGCCTGCCTCTAGGCAAGCTTATAATTTACTCCGCCAGACTGACAGCATACAGGCTGAAGTTTTGGGCGAGTGGAAGCGAGGAGGGCCCAATCACCCTGAGCTATACCTCTTCCACAGAAGCTCATTAACCTTGATCCCTTCACCATCGACTACTAAAAAAATGGTAGAGAAATCCTATAAAATCGTAATCGCCATCAGGGAAGACTAGAAGAATCCGCCTGGTTCACCGACGGATCAGAAACAAATGGACGTTTTGGAGCAGGCATGTACAGACCCTAAATCAACCACAGAATCAGCATCCACTTGGACAATATGCCACGGTTTTCCACGCCGAGGTGCCATATTGGAATTTATAAAACTCTGGCAGACTTGAGTTAAAAAATAGAAAAATCCTTATCTGCTCTGACATCAAAGCAATATTGGATGCTCTCGCTAAGGCCACCACATAATCGTCGGTGGTCTGGAACTGTATGCAAAAGTTCAATAAATTGGGAAAAGCCAACAAAATCACCTTTATATGGACACCGGACCATAAAGGCATACCCGGCAATGAAGAGGCCGACAGAAAGGAAAAACTGGGCACACCCGGTAGAGCCAGTTGTTGGGGTCCCCTTAGGGGAAAAATCATGAGCGACTGCTTGGAGCAGGAACATCGGGCATCCTGGAAACAAAGCCAAGGATGTCCCCAGGCAAAGGTTATGATGGAGAAACCACTTCCTGAGAAACCAAGGCCCTACTTGACATGAGCAAGAAGAACTTTACAATCACTATCGGTCTCCCCACCGGATACACGACCCTTAGAGCATATCAATTCAACCTTGGCTTGACCGAGAGCAATGATTGTCGAATATGTGGCGAAGAACCTGAAAACAGCATACACATCGTTAGTCGCTGCCCAGGCCTCGCCGCAAAAAGACACAGTTTACTGGGAGGGGCCTTTCTCGAATCCAGCGATCTGCCCAACTTAAAGGTCAGAAATCTGTATGGATTGGTAAGCAGTACCAGGCTTCTAGCAGACCACTGACCCAACCACAAAATGGGTAGTTACAAAAGATATTATAGATTCAGGTGACATCAAGGGCTGGAGACAAGCCCCTCACTCCTTTTACTACTACTACTACTTAGTAGTAGTAATTAACCAAATCGATTCGAAACTTTACCCGAAGCGAAGCCGCGGGAAACAGCTAGGATTATAATAATAGCAGAATTTATATTTGGTAATGAGCATCGCCTGCATTTACAGTAGATGCACTTTACTTTGTAAAACTGTCTCGTGAAGAAAAAGCAACACAAATGTTTGATTTCGAATTGAAAGCGACTCTTTTCATGGCTTCAGAAAAGGACAGACATATCGAATGCCCGGCGAGAGCGAGGAAGAGGGGTGGGTACTGAGTGAGGTGCAAAAACTGAGCCGTCCGAAGTGTCACGCCAATTAAAACTTTTTCCGCCGCGCGGCCTCCCGCCGGTAGTTTGTCATTGAGAAGGTCGACAAGTTTTTCTTCACAGCTACGAATACCACTTGAGTGTGATTTTCCCTCTTTTCGTTTTCAGCAGCTGCTGCAGGCTGATATGCGCGAATTTACAATATATAGGTACCTAAGGTAAACCCGCCCAATATAATCGGAATTATTTTTTAACATGTGGTTATTCAAAAACATACATTTTGTCATTCGATATAACCAACAGATGACTGATAAAGTTCGATATAACCAATAGATGGCTGCATCGAGGGTGTTATATATTTTATTTTATTAAACATGCCAAGGCTATTTCTTTATTTCTTTATTTCTTAAGAAAAAATACAGCATTGCTAACTACTTTATATATGTGATCGTAACAATCAATGTAAGGCCGTTTACGTGTTTCAATGTAAGTATTACAATAGGTATTAGGTCTTTGAATTGAAAACTTCGATTTTTTGTGATATTGAACATTTATTTCGAAGCAAATTGGAAAGTGCATTACATTCAATGTATTGTCCATCGATAGCTATGACGTTCTCCCATATTTCTAACAAGAAACAGATTCCCCGGAGGACAAAGTCTTCGTCCTTGGAGGCTATCCACGAATCCAGCCATTTTTCAATACCCTCGAAAGACTGGAAGCGCTGCTCGGAAAGGCCATAGGCCATTGACCGGAACAAATAGTAGTCGGATGGTGCAATATCTGGGGAGTACGGCGGGTGAGGTAGGATGTCCCAGCGAAGCGTTTCCAGGAAGTTCTTGACCTGCATCGCGACGTGTGATCGAGCATGGTCATGCTGGAAAATTACCTTGTCGTGCTTTTTAGCGTATTCCGGCCGTTTTATCTTCACAACATCGCCCAAATTCTTGAACTGAGCTCGATAGCGATCACCCGTGATGGTTTCTCCCGGTTTCATCAGCTCGTAATAGATGACACCCTTTTGGTCCCACCAAATGTAAAGCATTACCTTGGATCCGCGGATGTCTCTCTTCGGCGTGGCTGTTGAGGTCAATGGAAGTGATTCACCGGGGTACGAGCGATATTTTTTGCGTTTTGGGGTTCTCGTAAAAGATCCGCTTTTCTTCGCCGGTAATTATTTGGTGGAGAAAACCTTTTCTTTTTTGACGGTCTTCCCCGTCAAAAAAGCATTTCACAAATCATGAAACGTCTTTCGATGTCTCTTGGCTTCAACTCGTGAGGAACCCAATGCCCTCCCTTTCGAATGAATCCCATAGATTTTAAACATCTCGAAACGGTTGAGAAATGAACATTAAGCACTTCACGTATCTTTGTCAGCATCAGACTCAAATCTTCATGGACTATGGAGTCCAATTCGGCTTCTTCAAATTTTTGTTCCTGGCCTGGGCGCTCTTTGTCTTGCACTTCGCAATCACCACTTTTGAATCGGAGAAACCAAGTCTCAACAGTCCTTTCTGTCGCTTTTATCAATACTATCTAGGACTGTATGACTGGGAGGTTTTGATGTGGAATCAGTATACCTTTTTTGGTTTCAATAGATAGAGCAATATTTACTCTTACTACTCTATGGACTACGTCACATAATATAAATCGTTTTCCCCACCACAAATCAATCCAAATTGGTCGGGTGCGGTATTGCCACCACCGCGAACTAATGGAGTCAGATATAATTGTCAAGTCACATTTTCGAACGAACATCGTTGTAAACGCTAGTAGGCTTGAACAAGCTCACCCGCTCACTGCAAGGTTTTCAGTAATCTCTTAGTTTTTAGGGTTAAAATATAATTTAGGATGTGGAGTGCATATTTCACATTCAGTAATACTGCTTATATTAACAGGTTTGTATAAACAGCTCGTAACTATATCATTGATTTATTTGGAAATATGCAAAATTATTTTGATTACATTAATTTATATGACCTATATAAGCTATCATTTAGGTAGTAAATATATCTAATTTGATTGTCAGATATATAGCATGGTCATGGCATATATCTGACAATATGTAATTCGAACATTCATTCCAATTTTGAAGAAAATCGAACAATGCATTTGATTGCATTGCATAACAATCAAACAGACGAAATTTAAATCGGTGGTCTCCGGAGTAGTTGATAGAGTGACCTCGCTCCGCTCGGTGAATTATTATATTTTTGCAGACTTCACCAGCTATGCATCAACACAATATTTTACTAACAAACGATCCGATATGATTCAGTCTAACTTTCTCATAATATTGCTATCAATCACTAGTATTTTTTTTATCTTAGAAGTATCTAGTACATATATTTTCTATATTATCTACCTATCTATCTATCTATCTATCTATATAATCAATATATCTATCAATCTACCTAAACAAAACATATTTTATTTTATTTTATAAAATTATCCAAAACAATACAGTTGATTTTTGCGAAGCAGATAAAATTGCATTTGTGTGGATTCTGATAGTGTCTATTCAATTCATTATTTTCAGTACTTACCTATCCAAGCCCTTGCACAGAATAATGTAAAACTAGGTAGGCGAGTATATGCAGCTGCTTAATTTGTTGAGTTTGTCGCTCGAAATTCCAATGTCAGCGCGGTATGGCATCTCGGGCGAAGTTATTAAGACAGCGCGCGGCGCGGGCTTGTAGCTTTGGAGAAAATGCAAATTCACGAGTGTTCGGGTCGTGATACAAAATGGGTCTCCAGCGGAGAACGCCCTTACTAAAAATATGCCCTGTAACGCAGTCGCCCGTAAAACTTTATGTTGTGACACTCGCCATAATTATGTGCAAGAATGTGTACATATATACGTATATATCAACAAGTGTGGCTTTGATAAATATATATGCAAATAAGCAGTTTTTGTAAATAAATTGTACAAAGATTTGTTTTAGTGTTTAAAAATTAAACTCGCTATTTTTGTTAACTAGCATAAACCTGTGGTTTTTGTACGCGAATACACCAACATGCGCTTTTTGTCAATAATTCAGCAATCATGCGGTTTTTGTAAATAAATATGCGAACAAGTAGTTTTTGTAAATAAATATGCGAACAAGTAGTTTTTGTAAATAAATATGCGAACAAGTAGTTTTTGTAAATAAATACTTATGGGAAGAGGTGATTTTTGTAAATACGTTTGTAACTACGCTGTTTTTTTAGTAAATACGGAGATTTGTAGATTTTACTTTCCTGGTAGAGAAAAGTATTGTAAACGCACTTCTGTGTGTCCGCGTCTCTCCTTCACGTGTGTGTGTATTCCTTCACGATAGCGCCCAAACGCTTCGCCTGATTGAGCGGAAATTTGGCATGCAGGCATCATTTTTCATGGCAAGAGTTGAAAAGTGGTTGAAATCGGTCATACTTTAATTTATGCCTATAATACATGACGTTATACATGACTTTAATACATACAAAATACATGTAAGTTATACATGGTCGGCGCGCTAGTCATACTTTAATCTCGAAATATTTAAACTTCAAATTCTGTACAAGGATGCGTAATTGGGCCGAAACCACATTGTTAAATTTTGGTTGCAATATCTCTTATATAAGCGACACAGAAATGAACCGCCATACATTTTAATTAAATATTAACCTTAAGCCGCCCGAGGCTAGCCGAGAAACGAACCATATTGGAAAAAACCATTTTGATAACACGGAGATACTACAAAAATACAATACTGGTGTTGCTATCAAAATCAATCACTATCGGTGGGATGGTGGGGGGGTCCGTGGGGGAGGGGAGTCCAATCCCGCCTTATCACGAGTGCTTTAACTTTGAAAAAAATAGGCCAAATATTCCGGATGTATAAAGTTCCGGACGAAAATATTCTACTTCTTCCGATATTTTACTTCTTCTGTGGGTTTATATCCCGCTTTACCTAGAGTGCTTGATTAGATACCCAAGTGCTTAGGATGCAAAATGAGTTTTGGAGGGTGTTTGGGGGGGTGGTTGGGTAGGGGGGAGTTAGGGGCTTGGGAGGGTTGGGGGTTTGTGGGGAATGGGCGTTTGTTCGGTGGGCGAAGGAGGGTTTCAGTGGGGCGACGGACGTTAGAGGGGAAGGAGGCTGGGTGGGTGGGGGGGGGGGTGTGAGGGGGGAGGGAGATTAAATAAATATGCAACCTTGCGGGTTTAAAAACCAATTCACAACCTTATAATTTCTGTAATTAAATACGCAACCATGTGGATTTTGTAAACCGCGCAATCTCGCGGTTTTTGAAAACATATTAGTTATTTTATTCGATTTTCTTTATTTTGAATGTTGCAAAGAAGCAATAAGTGTTGAGTGCTATACTCTTTAAATGATCGATTGTATGTCCACGCAAAAGCGAAGCTTTCAAAAATATTAGTTGGGAATTTTATAGTTGCTAGTGAAACTTTTATTCGCGCGCCAGTCAATTCCCACGGGCCACTTCGTCCATACAAAATGCAAATTGACGTTGCCTGGCGGGCGCGACCTACACTAGCGCGGCACCCAGGGCCCAGGGCGAACCGCCTGCATACATCGGGGCAGCGCGGTAATATTTTCCTCTCTAACGAGTGCTGTATTTGGCACTTGGAGGGAAATGGAAAACGTCCGACCGATTAAACGACGCTCCACGTAATTGAAATTCCACGCGAATCAATCGTTACCCAATTGACGAAACACGTTCTTAACCTCAATTGTACACATGAGCGTACCGGTATAGTTGCTAAAATCGCCAGACAGATGCATCTAATGTGTCATAAAACTTTTCGCGGGTGTTTACTTCGAGGTGTGCAGTGAATGGTCAGATTCCCATCGAGCCAAAATCCCCAATTAAATAAACATACATACGTCGTTCGTTATTTAATCACATAATTTACAAATAACGTGACGTGTGTGAGTACATGTACCTAATTAATTTCAAATGCGTGAAGTTATCTGTAAATTATCTAAAAATACGTTCGTTTAATTGCGGATTTTATTTCGACGGACACCTGAGCACACGCTGTACACCTAGTAGTAAATCCCCGCGAAACTGGTGACCCCGACGTGATTTTCGTGAGAAGAGTCCGTGCTGATCAACTGCTCCCTGTAAGCCGATGCTCCTGTCACTTGTTATCCACTCCTAAGACCTGGAACCCCAAGACCTTCAGGGTCAAAAATAGTCGTTACGTCGAAAAAAACTCCAAATGTTTTTGCCTTGGACTCGCCCGCATGGGCACAAAATTTACATCCTATGACCCCAAATTGGTCTATAAGGGCTCTAATATCTCCCTTATAGACCCAAACAATCATTTCAAATTCCTCGGCAGAAAAATCACCCATCAGGGAAAAGACGTCTCGGGCGATCATGTTATAGAGCATTTCAAAAGTTGCCTGGCGAAAATAGATGCCTTGCTAATTTCTGGCCCTCGTAAGGCCTGGATCTATGACAATTATCTAACGTCACATTTGTCATGGCCCTTTCTTATTTACGATTTTACCAAAACCCAACTGTCCCGTCTAGATGCGCTGGTGATAGCTAGTTTAAAATCCTGGCTGTCCTTAGCCAAACCAGCTGACCCCTCGACTCTCTTCAGGTCCAAACAAAATTTTGGGCTAGCGCTTAAACTGCCCTCTCTGCTCTACGCCAACTCCAGAATAACCAAAAATTCGATTCTGTGCAATTCCAAAGATTCGGCAATATCGAAGCACGTAATAAGTGGCCGTAGTGATTCAAATGATCTACAAGCCCGCGTAGACCTCCACAAAAAGTTCCTTACTGGAATCAGCCAGAATGGTACTGGTCTGGGGTATGGCAGTACAACCACGAGCGACGTGGACTTGAAGAAGTCTCTTTTGCGGGGAGATTACGACAGCAAGAGTATGGCTCATGCTATTGGCCTTCAATGCCAGAATGATTGGACAACAATTGGGGACTTTTGCATTCCGCCTCCAAAGCACTGGAAGGTAATGCTCTATGACTGGACGCCAGAGATGCTGAAATTTTATTTGAATGCCTTTCAGCATACACTTCCAAACCCCAGTAACCTCGCTCGTTGGAGCTTTGCCGAGGATAGTTCTTGTCCCCTCTGTAGCAATACCCCTTGCACAGATAGACACATTCTAACTGGCTGCAAGGTGGCCTTAGATCAAGGACGGTACACTTACCGCCATGACAAAGTTCTCGCTGTTATTCGCGAGGTAATTAGTCTCTCAGTGGCTCGTGCCAACAAGGGTTTGACAGTATCCTCCAAACCCCCAATACAGTTTGTGCGGGATGGCTCTAAAGGCAAAAAACATTTAACTACAAAACCTTTCTCAATAATCGAGAAAGCTACAGATTGGATTCTGGAGGTTGATTCGGTCTCTAAGCAGTATAAATTCCCTGAAAGTCTCGGATGCACAGCCCTCCGTCCAGATATAACTCTTTACTCTCTATCTCGGAAGGTGGCTCTTATTGTAGAATTAACTGTTCCATGGGAATCAAATATCCCAAAAGACCACGAGTACAAATTAAATAAATACCATGATCTTGCAAATGCCGTAACCCGGAACGGCTTCACTGTTCACCTTCACGCGGTGGAAGTTGGCGCTCGTGGCCTGCCAGTTAAATCTCTATTTCACCTCTTTAAAGATCTTGGCCTTTCCAGAAAAATAATCAACTCTTTCTTAGAAAAATTATCTAAAACTGCGATTTGCGCATCTCAAATTCTATGGCTTCGAAGGGGGAGTGAATGGGTGGCAAGATGAACGCTCACATGTGGCAAGACAGCTGTCCTAAACCTACCACAGCCGGTTCGTAAGTCCGGAATCCACTGCTCACCCCCAGAAGTGTAAAAAATAGTATTATGATGGGCCCGACTCCGGTCGGTGAATTCCATGGCAGCTCCGTTTGTATTTATTTATTGTAGTAGAAAACTAAATTATTAAATTGCCACAGTATTAGAAGAACACAAAATTTACCTATATTATAGAAGTTTTTGCAATAGCAATTAATTGAAAACAAAAAATATAAATCCTTGAGAGGTGCATGCATATACCTTGTTTTTTTAATATAAGGAGTTTTGTTAGCGCGAGAAAATTCGATTTAGATATTTTAATGGATTTTGACGTCAGGTCCCAGGAACCAAAAAAGTGGTTTAAAAAAATTGGATCTGGTGTCGATTATTTTCACGGTCACCTTACTAGAAAGCATATTAATGCTGTTAATCTAAACATCTCAAAATTTTAACTAAAACTTTTGATTAGGTATGTCAAATGAAAGGATAAAAACATAAAAAAAATGTTATCCGTATAATTTTATAACTCATACAACATAATATTAATATTTTTTTTCATTGCCATACATTTTATTCCATTATATCAGATAATTATACTACGTCTATACATTATAAAATATCTATATATGTGTAAATAATATTGAATAGTTTATTTTTTAAAACTGCCTTCTTCTTGAATAGTTGGAATTTGAAAACCTAGTTATATGGGAATCGTAATTTAATATTGTTATGAAAGAAATATTTTTTATATAATTTAATATGATTTGCATTCCAGAAATTGTCACCTTAATAATTTACAAACAAAATTTGCTAGTCCAATGTATAACTCACCGGGAAAATAAATGACTACATATTATAATACTTTACTAAAAGTTTTATACATTTTAATCGATTCGGAAATAATTTTCAATCAGTTATAGCTGCGTATTTATTTACAAAGATACAAAGTATTCTATTTATTTCAAAAAAGTGATTTATTTATATAGGATTTCAAAGACCTTAGAGGCATCCTGGATCAAAAGACGTTGTTTACTACAAAGAAAGTTTACTATGCCCTGTGCCAATCCATCCTAATCTATGGGGAGGTGCTCTCAAGAAGTCAGCAACGAATCTGCACACGACAATCCCAAGCCATCCATTTCATCGTCGCGTCCCCCGAATGTATACCACTTTTGAGGAGAGATATTTTTATTTAAATAGCTCCCAGAATATTTAACATAAAAGACGAAGAACAAAAAATATACTTGCCTAAATATCCATTTAAATTAAAAATGATTCCTGGTTCAAACAAGACACCCGGCAAAATATCCACAAATTGATATATCCAGACATTTCCTAATATTATATGTAATCCTTGACTATTTTCATTATTATCCCAAGAATTCTTGTGACTATTTCTTATTATTTAATTTTGGTTTTTACATGTTATTGACATGTAAAAACCATGATTATTTCATATTTGGTTTAATTTCAAGCGATTACCTGTTTCCGTATTCTATTTTAATTTATCTATTTTCCGTGTTCTATTTTATTTGATCTATTTTCCGTTTTCTATTTTAAATATTTCCTATTGTTGTTATTAGTTATAACTTACTTGTAATGGTTATGGTAATATTTTTTTTTAATACCGAATATACTTATAAAACTAAAGAGCTCGCTGCCTTAGAACATGGCCTGGCACAGTTAGGCGGCAGCACCTATGATAATGGTCATATCGGCCGTATTCAATTATTATGAAATAAATAAATGTTTATAAATAGGATAGAAAACGAATTTACCGCGTAAAATTTGTAGGACCCGACGTTTAATCTTTAAATAAATGTTTTAATCTTTTAAATTTAAGGTATTAAAATTAGTAAGACATGCTTTCTGAATGCGTTGAAAATTTAAAAAATATATCCGATATGTCCTATTTATAAGCCAATAAAAAAAGGGAAGCTATACTTTTCCGCGGAGTTTTGCAGCATCTTTAAAACACACTACTTAATAACCGCGCCAAAGTAGAGTTCTGCCTGCATCTCGGCGCAGTTTGGCAGTGCCTCAGCCAGCTTGAATAACGTTCGTGCATATTTTAGAGGTGCAATCCTTCGGAATTGTTCTCATTAATCACAAAACTTAGCAAGTTTCCAGACGGAATTCGCCCTCTCACACACGAGACTTGTATATTTTAACTCTTTTAAGCATCAGTCATCGTGGCGTGCCCAGACTTTCCGCGCTGCAATTTGTGAGGAATTTTCGACCGGGAATTTACGCCATCCACCAAGCTCGCAGTTTTAAAATTTACAATTTAGTCGTGGTGGAAAATAATGCTAATCACGATTAATTTCAATGGTTTGCTATTGAGTACTCTATAATTAGCATATTAAATACTGTTTGTGCATAATAAATTAAAGTTAATTTCAGTGTTCACTATTTCTCTCTATGTCAGGGATCTGAAAATCAATTTGATTCGCGAAAGTGTGGCCATTGTTTTAAGCACATTGTATTATGCGAAATTAACAATGAAAGTGCACAAAGTAAATATGAGCCCTAATTAGCATTTCATAAATTATATTAAGGTAATTAGATGCTAATTAGGATTTCGTAGAGTGTCTTGTTTTTAACCAGAAATCAATGTTAGATTTGAAAGGAGATATAGGCAAGTATATATTTTTTAATCTAGCAGATGTACATCTCGCGTTCTCTACATTTGCTTGATATTAAAAGAGTGCCGCTTTGACGCAGTTGTGGTACGTCCAGCACATTGTATTTTTTGTAGAGGTCATCTAAAAAGTATCTTTAAGGCTTTCTCTTTATAATTTTTAGTATGAGTTTCTGGTCAAGTGCTTCATATGCATTTTCTTTAGTCGGATCAAGTGCTCCATGTGCATTTTCGCTGCATCTCCCCACCCTATGATCCCTTAGGTTAGGATGGATTAGCACAGGGAATAGTACACTATCTTAAGGGTTCTTTGGTCCAGAATGCCTCTAACGTCTTTGAAACCTTTTAAAAACACCTTGTCTATAAATAAGTAACTGTTTTTTTTAATTAATACGACACCATGTAGCTTTTGTAACTAAATAAGCAAATATACTTCATTTCTTTAAAGAAACAAGCAGCTGTGTTTCCTTTACATTAGTCAAATGCACGTTTTAGAAAAAATATAAATTATTACCAAATTGATTAATATGTATAAATTATTTAATAAATATGTATCTACCTGTTAAAATATATATTGGATTGGCTAATTCAGATTGCAAATGATTTAGGTGACAATTTCTGGTATGCCAATCATATCAAAACAAGTCAAAAAAAATATTCCATAATTTACAATATTAAATTACCATTTCCATATTATCTAGCCTAACAAGATTTCCATCTGTTTTAGGGCAATTATTTTATATAAAAAATGGAAATTATGAAGTTATATAGAGATATAAATATTATAATATATATACATATTATAATTAATGAATATAATATAATAACATATATGGCTATAAAAATAAATATTTATATTATTTTGTATAAATTATAAAAATATTAGAAAAACATATATTTTTAAGTTTTTGCTTTTTGATGCTTAGATTTAAAGCATTATTATGCTTTATGGTAAGGTAAACGAGAAAAGACTCGACACCAGATCCACATTTTTTTAAACCACCTATTTATTTCCTGGTACCTCACGTTTACCAATTATAATCTAATCTAAATCGAATTTTCTAGCGCGAACAAAAATCCCCATATCCCTTCATGTATCGGTCGTTAAAAAAACAAGGTTATGCATACACCTCTCAAGGATTTATTGCTTGATATTAAGGACATAAAACTCGTTGAAATACTATTCCGAACGAAATGGGGAATGTTTACCTATAACACTAGCGACTGCACTTTCAGTTTGGGTCTAGGCTATCTATCATACGAGGTTAGTTTCCAACTGTTACTAAGAACAACGCTATGATTCTATCAATTTGTCAAGTTTTATTTGAAAATTTTGGATAATGTTGCAAATTTACATTATTCAAATAAGTTAAAATGTGCTGACTGAACCCACTGTTCTATTCAACCACACTTGGTCTTGATGATAGCGTTGACTCGGCACATGCTGCACGAATGTAAGTCTGTGGGCTCGGATCAGTTTGTTTATTGCATCTCTAATCAGCTCATTCATACGACGAATAAAACTAATTAGCGAAAGAAGTTTTCAAATCGGATAACTCGTGTAAAACTTTCGATCTCAATCAGCTCCCGGTCAATCAGCGTTAAATTTTGTAACTCGAAATCAGAGAACGCGATCTTAAGATATTGATAAGCCAGACAGATGGACAGATAGATTTTTTTGTAAGGTATTCGTCGTTTTGAAAAGTACTTGTAGGTTTGAATTCAGTACTAATTTTATATTACTGTTGTCAACATTAAAACAGCTGTCGAACTGTCGGTCAAAGTTAGACTATTGATTATTTAGTGTATTAAATTACCAATGGTTAAACTAAAAACGTTAATGTTAGGTTAAAACTAATGTTCCCCGAACATCAAAATTAGTACTTCACGGGTTTTTTCATTTCTAGCATTCATAAGGCTCGATTATAGTTCGTTTATAAACCACAATTAATTATTTATGCAAAAATAGTAATCTATACTAATATTATAAAGAGGTAAAGTTTGTGAGGTTGTAGGAAGTAATCTCTGGGTCTACTGAACCTATTTTGAAAATTATTTTACCAATAGAAAGCTACGTTATTTGTAAGTATAGGCTATATATTAATCCGAAAAATGAAAAGACTTTTTCGTGGTAGTCAGATTTGCAAAGTAACTCGGAGAAAAAACTGTCGAACGAAAACGTTTCTAAATAACGCTGCTTTAACGATGAGAGATATATGATTAAGTTCTAGAGAAAAGTTGTAGAATTTGGTAATGCTTACAAAAAAGTCAGCGACAGCGTATGTCTAAATTTTATATTTAAGTCACAAAAAGTAGTTTTTCATATTAAAAAAATAATTTAAATCGTTAGGTCATGTTTATTGGTCATATTATCAACAATTATGAATTCATATCAAAATAAGTAAATTTATCGTCTCAAGTGTTTAAAACAAAAGACTTTTACCCTTTACTGCATATAATTTCACTTTTACTGCATAAATGGTTAAAGAGATAAGACACTCACAAATAAGACACTCACAAGAAGACACTCACATATAACGGTAATATAGTCAAATTCGCATGCAAATACATACATAAATATGCAGTAAACATATAACCCTTCGTTTGGCAGTCAGGAAATAAATCATAGCCCTCAGTAGTAACCGAACCACACTCATAATTTCATCACAAGTAAAAAGTTTTACCGCCCAACGAAGTGGGCACGGGTCAGCTAGTATTTAAATATTCGCAATAATAATCAGCGATTACAACTGATAGATAAATATTCTTGATATTCAATTACGATTATTCGAATTATTAATCGTTTGACCTCTTTTTCTCTATATTCAGACATTCATACTACCTTAATATTAACGCAATGTTCTCGCACTAAAGGGAACATATCATTGGATATTTCTGCAAATTTAGTTAAGGAGCTCCTTTAGAACTTCGCCAAAGTAAGAGTCCAATTTAAAGTGGAGAGATGAGTCGGTCGTCTCGTTACACAACTCGCTCGGTTCGTATGAGAGAGTTATCGCCGAGAGCAAACGAGTGCTACGGCCGAGTCCGGGGATTTTGAATTCAATTTGCGAGGTGTCTTTTCTTACTAGACATTTCTTGACTGCAAAATGTGTGCGTGCGACGCTGCGGTGCCGAGAGCCATTCCGCCGTAAATCCCTATAAACCACTTCGTTAGGCGCAAGAAATTCTAACTCTCGCCACCATTAAATTGTCAACAGCTATATCGTTACCATCTACCGCGCCGTTCAGCTAATTTTCCTGATAATGCTTTCCCTGGTATTAGTTATTGCAATTACACGTATGATTGTAAAAAAAATATTAAACAGAATACATTTATCCCCTTCAACCACACACGCACGACATTAGTTTGTTAATAATGGATAATTAAGAGAAACATATTAATGAAGTGGTAAATGCCGTATTTACCATAGTCGGCATTGAATTTCACCGTGTGTAAATAAAAAACGCACCTTGCTTATTTTATAATAATAATATATATATCAGTTCCACAGCGAAACAAGTCAAAAATCATCACTTTTGAGTTAATGATGCCATTTTGTTAGGGAACCCATACTCTATGATTTCCACACAGAATTATCTAAAAAAGTGCATCGGTTTATTTGCTATACGGCAAAATTCCTTATGGAATCATAAATATTTCGACAATTTTCCAGTTCCACAGTGAAACGTAGTGAAATGTTGCTGTATGGAAATCGGTCTTAGCAATAAATTCAGTTCCATAGGGCAACACCATCTATTTGTTTCCATATGGAACTGGCAACTTTAAAACTGTCAGCGTTCGAATGTCAGGCAGGACAGTACGTCATATTTGAGGTTATAAATTTTGTGTTCACTATTATAATACTTTCATTAAACCGTAATTAATGAGTGCATCACGTTCAAGAGGCCCCGAGCCGTGGCCGGCCGGAAGCCGAACTGCATACATACTTCGACTAGCCACCGAAGACGATTTCTTGAGTGAGGTAAGAAACACAAAATCTAACCTAACATGCATACTCGAATTTATGAATCCTTCCAACAGTATAGCTAAACATGTTTGTGATATTTTAGCCTTTTGATACGATTTCGCAACATGATGGAAAAGAGTCAGTCGCAGACAGCTTCCCTGAGACACAGTCTAGACACAGTCAGACTAGTCACAGCAGGGATCGCTTTTTTACAGAGGCATCAAGTGCGGGACAGGGGCACCCTAGTACAAATTCGAACCTACTTGAACAGGCTATCCAAAATGATGTTATTTTTAGTGAGGTAAATAAAAATAATTACATACTAAGTACCTACATTTTTTTAACCTGACAGCTATATTTATAAATCATTTATTGCGTCAAGTATGTGTGTTCTCACCTCCATTCAATTAGATATTTCTCTTTCTGAGACGTCCCGCTCTGACTAACGCACGGCAATTGATTTTTACATTAGAAGATATGGAATTTATCAAGAATAATAGTTATTACATTTTATTTTACAGAGCTTATGTAATTTCCTTTCAGATTAGGACGACTGATTTAGATGCATTTCAAGGCTCAAATGAAGGAAGAGTGTCAGCAGCAGATATTTTCATTGACACCAGTCTCAGTTACATTGACACGATATCACAATATGAAGGAAAAGAGTCAGCAGCAGATGGATTTCCTGAGACAAGTTGCATCGGTAATCGCTTTACAGAGGCATCAAGTGCGGGACAGGGGCTCCCTATAAGCGCGAACCTGCTTGAACAGGCCATCCAAAATGATGTTATTTTTAGTGAGGTAAATAAAAATAATTACATACCTACTAAGTACCTATTTGTTTTTTAACCTGACAGCTATATTTATAAATCATTTATAACGTCAAGTAGGTGTGCTCTCATCTCCACTCAATTAGATATTTATTGTGGATATGGAATTTATTATGAATATTTGTCATTACACTTTATTTTTATGTAAGAGCTTTATTTTTATATTTTTTATTTTACAGAGCTTTTGTAATTTATTCCAGATTACGACGACTGATTTAGATGCATCTGAAGGCCCAAATGAAGGAAGAGTGTCAGAAGCAGATATTTTCGCCGACACCAGTCTCAGTTACATCGAAGATTCAGATATCGAGCACGTATACATATCGGAGACGAATTCCTCAAGTTCAAATTCTTCCATTGTTGCACTTACGCCTGAAGACACGGTACAAATAACCCGGAAACGAAAAAGAAGACCAGAGAAATGGGCAAAGTCTGTTTCTAAACAGAAAAAAAATACAGGACAAAAGTACACAACTAGAAATACAAAAGAAACGAAGTCTGCCAAAAAAGTCCGGCCACCATGTTCAGATAAATGCAGATTGAAATGCAGAGAAACATTTAATTATGAAGATCGGGAGCAAATTCATAAGAGCTTTTGGAAGATAGGGAATATCGACCGACAACGTGACTACTTTTTACAGTGCATGAAGCCTATACAGCCAAAATACCGTATGAAAAAATCAGGAAGCAACAGAAGTAACAATTACTCTTATCATTTCGAAGTAAACGAGACCAAAGTTAGAGTGTGCAAAACTTTTTATCTTAATACTTTGGATATATCCAGCAAAACTATTTATACTACGATTAACAAAAAAGATGAAAGTGGTGTTTTGCAACCAGACATGCGGGGAAAGCACGGAAAAGGTGGAATAAAAGTAGACGAAGAAAGAAAAGAAGATATCCGTCGTCACATCAAGTCATTTCCCACCATGCCATCTCACTACTGCAGAGCACAAACTAAAAAATCCTACATAGACGGAAGCCTCACAATAACAGCAATGTACAAACTGTACAAAGAGAACTGCGTTGAACTGGGAAAACCTTTTGCCAAGAAGCACATCTATGACTCCATTTTTAACGGAGAATTCAATATAGCATTTTTCAACCCCAAGAAGGACCAGTGCATGACATGTGAATCTTACAAAAATGCGAGTGTTGAAGAGAAGTTAATTCAAGAACAGCAATTTAAAAAACATATTGCAGAGAAACAATTATGTCGTTCTGAAAAAGATAAGGATGTGGCACATGCTGCATTGGATCCCTCTATGCAAGTAGCTTGCTTTGATCTTCAAGCTGTGCTTTCGGTGCCTTGTGGAGACGTAAGTGGGTTTTTTTACAAACGACGTCTCGGCACTTACAACTTTACTATTTACAACATGACACAAAAACAAGGTCACTGCTTCACATGGCATGAAGGCCTAGGTAAACGAGGAGCCAATGAAATTGGAAGCTGCATATATGAGTATTTGAAAAGATATCCGAGCAAATCTATAACTTTTTATTCAGATAACTGTGCTGGACAGCAGAAAAACAAGTTTGTGGCATCATTATTACTTCATGCTGTCAAATCCATTGCTAGCATTGAAGAAATTAGCCATAAGTTTTTGGTTGTCGGGCACACCCAAAATGAGGGCGACGCAATGCATGCTTTGATAGAAAAGGAGAAAAGAAGGTGCTTGAAAAGTGGACCTATTTATACACCTGAACAGCTCATACCAATAATCAGACTTGCTAAGAAAACAGGTAAAAGCTATACCTGCAATGAGATGGATTTCATAGATTTCTTTGATTTAAAAAAACTACAAGCTGATACTGGAAAGAACTTCACAATCAACACAGAAGATGAAAAAGTAATATGGAATAACATTTGTGTGTTAAAAGTTATGAAAACCCGCCCTACAAAAATCTTATACAAGACTTCCTTCCTACAAGAAGATTTTAAAGAAATAGATTTGCGATATAGGATGCGAGGTCCAGCGCCAAATATTGAATTAGAACATGCTTACACAACTCAGCTTTCGATTTCATCAGAAAAAAAGAAAGATCTGTTGTCGTTGTGCACTTCAAATGCTATCCCAAGCCAATATTGGAATTTCTACAAAAATCTGCCTTGCCGCACGAATACTATACAAGTTAGAAATGCTGCCAGTGAAAGCGAACTAGAAGATTAAATTAGTAAGCCATGCTGTATTGGAGAGTAATGGTTTTGAGGGTTCTATTAAATAATAATTTTGTTTTTTAATATAAGTATTTAGATGATTGAAATTGTTTTATTTCACCTATTGCCCATAGTACTTTTTATAAAAATTTCACCAACTCTGAAAATTCCCCCCAAAAATTATTTTTACATAAATTAAATACTACAAATATAATAATTAAATTTTGCTTTGATGATCTGAGTTCTTTAATAAATTTACAATATAAGTGCAAAAAAAGAATTTAAGTAGAATTTATATTTACATTATAACAGGTAAGTGAAACGATAGTAAAACTTCAAATACGATTGACCGAAATTAACAGTTTTTGAGTTGTTTCCCTATGGAACTGAGCCATCGCATAGTACTTTTTTAAAAAAAATCACCAACTCCAAAAATTTCCCCCAATTTTAAAAAAAAAATAAATTAAATACTTCAAATATAATAATTTAATGTTGCTTTAGATGATCTGAGTTCTTTAATAAATTTCCAAGATAAGTGCATAAAAATAATTTAAGTAGAATTTATATTTACATTATAACAGGTCAGTGAAACAAGACTAAAACTTCAAATGCGATTTACCGAAATTAACAGTTTTTGAGTTGTTTCCCTGTGGAAATGGACCATCGATATATATATATATATATATATATATATATATATATATATATATATATATATATATATATATATATATATATATATATATATATATATATATATATATATATATATATATATATACATATATATATATATATATATATATATATATATACATATATAAATAATAAATAAATTATATATAAATTAATAATAATAAATATAAAAAATACAAATAATATATAAATAATAATAAATGATATATAAATAAAAATGTGTATAGTCTTATATAAGACTGTAAACAACAGAATCACCACGACACTCCTGTGACAGAAAATGCTAAATTTCGGTAAAAAATATTCCTAAAGGTGTTTAAGTGAATTAGTATTTTTTTCTTATTCAATGACTAGTGATGAGAGGTTTGGTTTATTCTTTTTATATTTTTGATTTATTAAAATCGTTTCTTCTCTAGAGTAAAACGCCACTAAAATGTCTCTAAATCGTCATTTATCTGCTATATGTCCCTTAATATATACCTAGCTGTATAGTTCTGACCCCATCAAGCTAACTTGATCTGTCATGTAATACAGGCCATCCCCTTCATGCATGACTACTCATTTTCGGTGAGCCGAAAATGTCGGGTGACGAAGGTGACCGAACTGATAGAGTGGCCGCCTTCAGCGAATTGGGAAATATACTGTCAAGGCAGGCATTAACAAAACGCGGACCTAAACCAACATCAAGTTCTCGGGAAATGGTTCAGAAGGTGAAAAGCCGAATTATTCAAAATTCTCAGCAAATCGCAAGAAAATTAGCAGATGACCTGAAAGTGTCGGACTGGAATGTTCGACAAATATTGAAAAATTAACTCCACCTCAAGCTCTATAAGATAAATAAGTGCAGGACCTTGCATAAAAAAGGACGGTTGGGTGGAGCACTGACACTGAAACGCTTATTCTCGAGTTAGGCCTTGCCTAACACCGTCTTTTCGGATGAATAATTTTCACCCTTATCAGTACGTAAACAAATATAATGACCGTGTTTGGTTAGAGAGAAAGTGAATTGCATAATATTCATTAAAATTGAAACGCAGACGGCCAACGGTTTAAACTGAATATCAGCAGAGCACAGAACTCAATCCACACCCACTAAATCCTGAAACAGATTCCCTTTAAAATGGTTTCTACTGAGGTCTCTTTCCTGTAATCGAACGACGCCGATAGTCGGCGCCGGAAATCGAAATGTCCGTTCGTAGCCGCAGCATCAGAATCACACGAGTTATTCTTCAGCCTAGAGAATAATGGCGTAAGGAAAGCGTAAACCATATCTACTCGCAATTTAAACATTTTCGGTGTACCATTTTTAATTATATTTTTGAAATATTACGTATGAAGAATAAAAACCTTAATTTTGGACACGTAATTTAAACTCCACCTCGCTGTTACGCGTGTATATACATATAATGTATAATTAAAACGACTACCATCGAGAAAAGATATCAAATAAATAAAAATCCTAATAAATACAAATAATATAACTGCATGCAGTTTCAAAATCCCATTGTGCTATCCAAAGAACAATTCTACTTTCCCCGCATGATCCGGGAAGCCATTGAAATAAGAAGAACCCCGAACTTTAGCAGAGACGACGGTTACAAACTCTCTTCTACGTGGAACCCTCTTCTTAAAATGTTCCCGCCGCCGAACGCCGAACGCAAAGACGTAAAACAGGATACAGTGAGTGTTGTGTGCAGGACGGATTTTCAAAATTCCCGCGCTCCGAGCCCGGCCCCCACCACCGTTATAACCTACGCAGTGGCGGAAGCGGTACGCGGCCTACCCGTAAAACAACGGATTGACAGCCCTTCAGTCTACCCTGGACAACGGCGGCTGCAACGTCACCGAAACGTCGGGTGCTACAAATTTCACGCGGTAAATTCGTTTTCTATCCTATTTATAAATACAAATAAGATACAAAATATTTAAACATAACCCCCCCCCCCCGCCTCTCTATATTGCATATATATTTTCAAAAAATAAATCATTTGGTTGTTTGAGCTCTTCTTCATTTTTATTTGACACATGATCAATTTAAAAAGTATCTTTTCCACCCCCTTAATTATACACCCCTCCCTCAACGAATTAAATTTTTCCATATTGGACCCACATAATGGACAAAACTAAGGTAATAGAATGCAGGTGGTCCCAGACATCAACTTTATGTTGCCAAAAATCATTTGATCTACAAATTCACTGTAGTGCCAAAAATAAAAAAATTAAAAACAGTCAACCCACAACACTTCAAACTGATTATCTGTACTTTACAAAAGTCAGGCAAAATGCATAGCATAACTTATCAGCAAAAACCAATACGAATTTTGCAAACGTCAAACAACCAAAGAAATCTGCGACGTTCCTTTGCACATGACTGCACATTGCTCACAATATGTACAGTCATTGAATTAATATACGATTTATGTTTTTTATATTTTATTTATGTCTTTATTTATTTATTTCATTCATTTTACATATCATATTTAAGGTTACATAAAGAAAAAAGAGTTGTAGTTAAATAAAGCTACAAGTTAAATCATTCCATCCCATGGAACCCGAGGCACGTCACAAATCTAAATAGGCTAACGCCTGTGCCTAGATGTGCCATTTAAGACATATTTGAGGTTGCGAGCTGACATTAAAAGTGTATTACTAGAGATTAGATATTAAGTAGAATTTAAGTACATATATACACAATATAATAATGTAGTGATTCAAATGATCTACAAGCTCGGGTAGATTGCCACAAAAAGTTCCTTACTGGAATCAGCCAGAATGGCACTGATCTGGGGTATGGCAGTACAACCACGAGCGACGTGGACTTCAAGAAGTCTCTTTTGCGGGGGATTACGACAGCAACAGTATGGCTCATGCTATTGGCCTTCAATGCCAGAATGATTGGACAACAATTGGGGACTTTTGCATTCCGCCTCCAAGGTACTGGAAGGTAATGCTCTATGACTGGACACCAGAGATGCTGAAATTTTATTTGAATGCCTTTCAGCATACTCTTCCAAACCCCAGCTCGTTGGAGCTTTGCCGAGGATAGTTCTCTTGTCCCCTCTGTAGCAATACCCCTTGCACAGCTAGACACATTCTAGCTGGCTGCAAGGTGGCCTTAGATCAAGGACGGTACACTTACCGCCATGACAAAGTTCTCGCTGTTATTCGCGAGGTAATTAGTCTCTCAGTGGCTCGTGCCAACAAGGGTTTGACAGTATCCTCCAAACCCCCAATACAGTTTGTGCGGGATGGCTCTAAAGGCAAAAAACATTTAACTACAAAACCTTCCTCAATAATTGAGAAAGCTACAGATTGGATTCTGGAGGTTGATTCGGTCTCTAAGCAGTATAAATTCCCTGAAAGTCTCGGATGCACAGCCCTCCGTCCAGATATAACTCTTTACTCTCTATCTCGGAAGGTCTATCTCTCTATATCTCTATATCTCTATTGTAGAATTAACTGTTCCATGGGAATCAAATATCCCAAAAGACCACGAGTACAAATTAAATAAATACCATGATCTTGCAAATGCCGTAACCCGGAACGGCTTCACTGTTCACCTTCACGCGGTGGAAGTTGGCGCTCGTGGCCTGCCAGCTAAATCTCTATTTCACCTCTTTAAAGATCTTGGCCTTTCCAGAAAAATAATCAACTCTTTCTTAGAAAAAATATCTAAAACTGCGATTTGCGCATCTCAAATTCTATGGCTTCGAAGGGGTAGTGAATGGGTGGTAAGGTGAACGCTCACATGTGGCAAGACAGCTGTCCTAAACCTACCACAGCCGGTTCGTAAATCCGGAATCCACTGCTCACCCCCCAGAAGTGTAAAAAATATTATGATGGGCCCGACTCCGGTCGGTGAATTCCATGGCAGCTCCGTTTGTATTTATTTATTATTTATATATAGTAATAATAATAATAACAAAGGAGTAATAATAATCTAATAGATAAAATAATTCATCGATTAAATATATTAAACAAATTAAGTCACAATTGATAGTTCCCTCTCCGTTCCAGTGCGCCCCGAATCTAGTAGCCATTTATTAATTGCAGTTTTAAAACTTTCGATGTTATCTAATATTTTGATGAGTGTATCTTATTTATTGTACATTCGGGGTACAATGTACCAAGCCTGCCTTTGTGCAAATGCCGATATCTACGTATATAAAGTAAAATTGCAAGTAATTAGGATATTAATATAATTTGGATTTCAACCTCTGTCAATAATTATATTGACAGCGGTGAGCTTCAATTTTGCAGGTAAGCAAAGGAAAATCTAGTGAAAAATTTCATAACTTCAAAGTGAAATCTACTTTAAAATTGTTTATTACAGTATTTTTACAATGAAAGGAGATAATATCGGCATTATACCTTGCTAAACGTGCATTAAGTGGCTGTTTCGTGTTATATCTAGATAATAACATAGTTATTATTCGAAAGAAATGGTTGACTGGTTCTTCTGAAATATAAGATTATATTACTATTTCTCAATAAATGTTGATCCAACCAATACTACTTTTTTGTGTGTATATCTGACTCAATAAGAATACCTTGTGGATATAATTACACTTATAAAATATATTTTTCTGGTTTTAGAGACGTTATTTATCCGGTATTACAATAATCAATATTGGTAGAGATAGTGAAAAAAATAAAACCGGTTATACTTTTAATCGCAAAACCCTGGTGCCATATGTACAAAAACCTCTCATGGCAGCCACATATTCAACAAATGCGACACAAACTCTTTGGCAGATTTCATGCTGAATATTGCTGAACAACATCCTCACAGAGAAGAGCAAGATTACGATTTGTTGGTCTGCTCTCCTCCCTCTTCGGGATTATGGAGATGTAGCATTTCTCAACCTCACAGAGGAGTTATCCCCCAAGGTTGAGCATCTCCAAAATGTCTGCATTCGTTATATCCATGGACTCAGAAAATTTGACCACATCACCGAGTTTAGGGAAAAGAGACATGCGAGTTCTTTGCATGCTTTTCAAGATCTTGGATGGCGTCGCTCATAATTATCTCACTGGCATATTTACTGCACTATTGGCTCATAAACGCCCTCTGAGATCAAAAGGTAACCTGCTACTCGCTATCCGAGTCTCAGCACTGACTTCTCATTCTCTTTTACCGCTCATGGAGCCCGTCTTTGGAATGCTTTGCCGCAAAATGTGAGAACCGCACCAAACATAACATGTTATAAAAACAGTATCAGAAAACTGATTATTATCAGAAAACTGATTTTTGATTTATTATATATATTCATACAATAGTATAGGTTAGCTAGGTTACTTGCAGGCAATAAGTATGCCTTTTCTTCAGAATAAAGCATTTTATTATTAATATTATTATTGTACATTCGTATTTTGGAAAATATAGTTAAAATGTGTTTTTACTTTTTTACCAATAAATGAAAGCAAAACAAGATTTTTAATATCTTGGCTGTATTTGTAATAAGGCCTACACATTTTATTATTTTAAAGTTACTTGATATTTACATCGATATCGATACATTTCCAGAGTATTTAAAGCTGTCGAGGCCTCCAACTCAAATCATAGTATGTTTAGTGGAACACTGCGGAAAACAAAACGAAGACTCTTCGTTAAATTTACCAGGTTTTTATATGGGCGCATATCAACATAGGAAAATCTTTAAAATGGGCGGTACTATGATCCAAGTAAAAAACCACATTGAGAGTGAACCGTTACCACTGTGCTTAGATCTCTGTTTGGATCGCCATTTTGAATGCTGTGGTATCAAGATAAAGAAGAGCAACATTTACATTTTCTCACTCTATCGATCGCCAAACGGAAACTTGAAAATATTTCTTAAAAGATTCACAACTCTTTTAGAGCATTTTAAAAATAATAAAATAATAATATGCACTGATATAAATATAGATTTTCTAGTCAACTCTGTAGCAAAGTGCAATACACGTAGCATCTTAAATATTTTTGGCTTGAATTTTCATGTCTCCTCTGCAACGAGAATTACTTCGCACTCTTGCACTCTCATAGACAATGTCTTTTCAAATTTAACTCATAGTTCAATTTCAGCAAGAGTCATGTCCACTTGTCTTTCTGATCATGAAGGTATTTTTATTACCATTGAAAACAAGTGTAAAAAAGAAAAGTATTATAAAATCACCCGAAACTTCTCAAAACCTTGCAAAGATTTATTTCTCAGTAACCTTATCAAAGAAGACTGGACTAATCTTCTGAACTTAGACAACGAAAATAACAGCGAAGAAAAATTCAATATCTTCCTAACCAAATTTAAATTACATTTTAATAATTGCTTTCCGGAAAAGATTACTAAAATCATAAACACGCGTAGAAATAAATCTTGGCTAACGAAGGGCATCAAAGTATCCTCTAAAAATTGGCGTTCACTTCGTCTTATCCATAAATTTAAACATAGTAGCGGCATCGCTGCTTATATAAATGCTTACGGGAAATTATACAAACGAGTGATACGGAACGCCAAGAAAAGCCACATTATAAAGGAAATCATGAGAGAGAAAAACAATTCTAAGGCGTTATGGAAAATAGTTAATCAGCAAATGGGTAAATATAAAACAAATGCATCCAACATAATTCTCAACAATAATGATGACATTATTACAAACCAACTCGACGTAGCAAATGCATTCAATAATTTTTTCTCTAAGACAATTCAACTGTCCCAACAGGCAGCAGCATCGAGCACGTCAACGGGACATATTCCTCATAGCCACCATAACTTTTTTATGCGCCCAACGAACGCCGTAGAGATTACGAACATAGTAAGATCAATGAAGAACAAAAAGTCAACAGGGGTAGATAGCATAGATATTTCCACCATAAAACTTGCTCTCCCAGTAATAGCAGGGCAATTAGCCCATATCTTTAATATCTCCCTCAGAGATGGGGTTTTCCCTGAAGAGTTTAAAACCGCAAAGATAATACCTCTACATAAAAAAGATGCGAAAACTGATATAGAAAATTACAGGCCAATTGCTTTACTTCCTGTTATGTCCAAGATATTAGAGAAAATAGTTAATATTAGACTTATAAAATACCTGGAAGAAAAACATATCCTATCAGATGCCCAATTCGGGTTCCGAAAAAATAAAAGCACTATGGATGCACTGAAAAATATGGTAACTACATTGTATAAAAACACGGACAGAAAACTGTATTCAGGAACTGTTTTCTGCGACCTGTCGAAGGCTTTCGACATGGTTAACCACGAGCGTTTATTATACAAGCTCGAAAGATACGGAATCCGAGGAAACGGCCTGAAATGGTTTCAAAGTTACCTCTATAACAGACGACAATTAGTGCAACTCACTGAAAATGAGGGAGGCGTAATTAGGCCAGTATTTTCTGATGAGTGTATAGTTAGATCTGGGGTACCACAAGGGAGTATACTAGGACCAACTCTTTTTATAATTTATGTGAACGATCTTCCATCAGCGGTCACTAATTCTGAGGTCATTCTATTCGCTGACGACACCAGCATAAGTTATGCCGACCAGGATTTAGATCGAGTAATTGACACATTGAATAAAGAGCTAGTGCAACTAAACGACTGGTTGGAGTGCAATAACCTTGCTCTAAATGCCTCAAAGACTGTTTCAATGATACATTCTGGTTCCAAAAAGACTTCTCCGAATATTCCGGCACTAAAAATTGGGGTGCACAAGGTAAGCAATGTTGATACGCACAAATTCCTGGGTGTCGTAATAGACGATAAGTTAAGGTGGACCCCGCATGCCCAAATATTGAGTGACAAGCTTTCTAGAGCATGCTTTTTACTGCGTCAGATGTGCAAAATTATCAGTAAAACAGACGCCAGATGCATATATTTCGCCCACTTTGAGTCGCACCTACGTTACGGCATCTCATTCTGGGCTCAGTGCACCATGGAATTTAGGCAGCATATTTTCTCCCTGCAGAAACGCGCAATAAGAATTCTAAATAACATGGACAGCTTTCAATCGTGTCGTGGATCATTCAGGAATCAAAATATACTCACCCTACCATCACTATATTTATTTGAGTGCATCAAACTAGTAGCTAAAGACATATCTAAATTTAAGAAACCTGTAGAAGTACATAATCACTTGACTAGGTCGAGGAACAATCTACTATTACCTCGTCCGAACCTAGAAATTTTACGCAGAGACCCTAACTACGTGGGAATGTCCTTTTTTAATAAACTGCCACAAAACCTAAAAGACCTAATATGTAGGGAAAAGATAATATTAGTTTTCTATTCGGAAGTCAGAAAGCTACTAATTTATAAGGAATTATATGACGTAAATGAATTTTAATTATATTTTAATTTTAATAATCTTTAATAATCGTTTTAATGACAAATATGAATTTTAATAATTAATAATAATGAATTACAATAATAATCTTCTAGACTATAAATACCACTTGTTCAAGTATGCGTATATAATCTAGCAAACATGACGTCCATCTATTTTTTTTATCTACAAATTGAACTCTGTCTCTATCGTTATTAATTTATATCTGTATATGACGTGTATAATTTACAAAGTGAACTTTAGAACTGAACGGAAATGAAATCACGATGGAATTAAATTGTAAATAATATTAAATGTACCTAACACCTAGTTTTAGTTTCGACAATCTGTAAAGATTCTTGAAATAAATGAATTGAATTGAATTGAATTGAAATCCAATCCTGTGTTAATATACTGGTTACTCCATAACACGGCTCATTTAATTTTAGTCCTCATATTTTTTAAATACATTTTGCGATACGAATAGGATTTAAAATATTTTATTATTTACCGCTATCCCTTTCCATATTGCGACTATTTTTTTAAATAAAATTCGTAATTTTCTATTCGATTTACTCTTCATTTTAATTTGTCACCTGATTATATTGGGAAATATTTGCCTTTATTTAGCCTCACCTGTATATTGCATATATATCTTTATTATTTTGTTTATTTATTAAATGCTTGATCCAAAAAAAATGCTACAATGTCACTGTAGAAAAGAAATAGAACATTAAAGAACAACAGCTTAAGATCGACACAGCTCAAGGAACAAACAGCGCTTTGCACATCTAACGGGGCTTCTAAGGTCTGTATCTAGGATGCACAATTGTGGTGTTAAAACGTACAGTAAAATAGTATTTTATTAATATTATTCGAAGAAAAATAATAAGAAAAGAAAGTTAATAAAAAAAAAACCATCTTATATTAATAAATATAGGAAATATTTTTTAGAGATAAATAAATATTTATCTACCTCTTATTCATTAAATTATACAATATAGAAATTTAAATATTTCCTAAAATAAATATAATATATACTTCGAATAAATAGTTAAATATAGTAAGGATAAATAGTTAAATAGTAAATAAATAGTTACAATAATAACAATATATTACTTTTCACTTTAAAATAATATCAGAATTTGGTTTTATATTCCAATCTATTAGCCATCTTGGAAACCCTTTCGAAACGTAGGGAAAAAATAAAATTTTATACACATAGGTCATTTTAAATGACCTTCTTTTGCTATACTGCCACAGATTTGTAATATTATACAATACATTAGTCACAGCTGCTTGGTTTGCCCCACGACCCTTGTAAGACAACGCAGCGTCTACAAGGAAAAATAAAAATTCTACACATAGGTCATTTTCAATAACTTCAAGAAACATTCAATTATATGCCAAATTTAAAGAAAAACGAAGAACGCGTTGGATCTTAATTGGATCACAAACAAACAGGCTAAATGCCAAAAGGTTGCCTCCGCGCGAGTTGAAACAATGATCGAGTGGAGGTAATCACCTTTTGCTATACTGCCACAGATTTTTTGTAATATTGTACAATACATTAGTCACAGCTGCTTGGTTTACCCCACGACCCTTGTAAGACGACGCAGCGCGGCTAATTGATAATTGGGAAACTTGAGCGCAATCGCTGATTAATCATAGCATTTCCGTGCTACACATATACCTATTGATGCGGTGTGTAAACTTAAATAATTAGCGGAAAACTTGCGAGTCTGCTTGAGTTCGGCGGTAGAATGAGAGCCGATGAAATATCCTTAAAGGTGGTGTGTATGTATGTGACAGGTAGGTCGCGTAACATTTAGGGACGCGTAGCGAAACTTAGCAGATAATAGGATTATGTTAGAGGCGAGCGTTCGACGGGCAGTACTATGATAGATATAGGTAGCAGTAGAATTAGGCGAGCACGTGTGCAAGCCGCTCTACCGTGGGTGGCCTTGTTTGGCTTACGTGGCATAACATCTGATAGATTTTGCGGTGATATATGGAGAGGGATATTCGATGCTGTAGTGAAGTAATTGGCACGGTAGATGAGCTACGATACGCTAGGGGATTGTGGCATGATAGCTTTATATAACTTAAATTAATTTTACAAGGAATTTTGAATAAACAAAATCAGAGGAGAAATCGTCGAGTGGTCACCGAAGTTAGTCGGGTGAAGAGCACACGGAGCAATTTTATAATCCCAGCTATGTTTGAATAACTTCAATCAATTCTGTAATCAAGTTTTTGACAGAAATCTGCACCGCGAACAATGTTATTCGCTGGATGTTTCGAGTATGTAATAAAATCAGTGATATACTGAGCTGTAATTGGAAGGGATCATGGTCTCGTATTAAACGGAATCATTTTAGTAATGTAGGTCGTACATTAACACCGCCTCAATAATCGCTTTCATTGCCCCAGTAACAATTCACAAGAGCGGACGTATTCAGCATGCGCGTTGTGAAAGAAAATAAAAATGTGAGAGAGTCATTTGGAAAAAAAACCCTCGTTATTCTGCGGTAAAATCAACGACCATTATCATCGACCAAGAAAACTACTACTAATATAAATAAGATATTTTAAACGAATTTACCACGAGCAGTTTGTAACATCCGACGTTTCGGTGACGTTGCAGCCGCCGTTGTCTAGGTAGACTAAAAGTGCTGTCATCCGTTGTTCCGTGGGTAGGCCGCATACCGCTGCCGCCACTTCGTAGATTGCTACTTCTTATGGAGCTGCAATTATTATAAACAAATCGACGGAGTAGCAATGGGATGCCACGTATCGCTGATAGTTAGCGACTTAAACATGAAATATTTTGATGACCTAGAAATGAAAACCTCCAAAATTAAGCCCATTCTCTGGCCACTAAATGGACAATACCTCTGCATCCTGAAGGCAACATACAAAAGTTGAAAGAATTTAACCCATACGCCCAAAAATCAGGATCACCTATGAAGTAGAGATGGACAGCTTCCTACTATTTATGGTTGTCAAAGTGACGAGGAAAAGTGACAGTGATTCGCGATAACTACGTCTGGGCTATTGTCAGATAGCGGGACTTTTTGTTACTCTGCCGGGCTCATTGACACGGCTTGCAGGATATAACATCGTAAGGCTGAGCGCCCTGCGATATAACTCTGCTGTCCTACGATTAGCTCGGTGGCACCGCCTTCATAGGATACAAAAGGGGGTACCTTCGGGTCGATACGTCGGTCAAGGTGAAGATCAGCGACGACTGGAGTGGGAGCAATATGACCATCGCGATTCTATTATTATTGTTCTCAAGTGGTAGGGCTCCGAAAATAAAAAAATTATGTTTGATAATTTGATTATTACTATTATCTTTTTGATTGTTTATGTTAAATATTTTGATTATGATTATTTTCATTTGTGGATTTATTTGATTTTGATTTTTTTGATTTTTTGTTTTTAGATTTTTTTGATTTGGTTATTTCATTTTAATATCATTTGCTGTTAAATATTTTGATTTTGAAAATTTTGATTTATGGATTAATTTGATTATGATAATTTAGATTTTTATATTTAGATTTCTAGATTTATTGGATTTGGTTATTTTATTTTAATACCATATGTAAGAATAATATGTGTGTCCTGAAAACCAGGATAAAAGATATCCTGAGGTTACCCCTAATTTGCAGCGTTTACAGTTTTAATTTTTTATCTGTGTGTTTTTGTTTTATTGTAACAACAGCTGCAAATAAATATTTTTCATTCATTCATTCAATGTGTTGTTTTATTTAAAAAAATCTATTCGTTTACATTATGTATAAGTATCAAATTATTTTATAATAGCATAATGGACACGATTGCGTTTCCTTGTGAATTAAAATCGGAAATAAGTCCCTGTGAACGAAACAAAAGATAAAGCATCTGAATCTAACACCGACTTGTGTTCAAATTTATTCGGACGAGTTTATGTTCGACAGGCTTGTTTTTATCGACGACCGTTCGTTTTATATTCCGCTCTAATATATTGCTCTGTCTCGTTCGATTGAACTAATTTCAATTTTAGTTCACAAAGAAACGCAATCGGGCACAATGATAACCTTATTTCTTAAGAATTCTGTAATTACAAGTATAAGACAAGGATTGAAAAAAATATGTAGATCACTAATATTATTAAACCTATCTCTACATTACACTTAGTATTAGATATTCTCTCCTTTGATATAATTACCTCCAATGTCTCTCGCAAGGCAGTTTAACCCTTGGTTTAACCCCAGCAGACGAAATAGCATCTAGGTGCAAGTGCAAAACGCTGAAGTCGTCAATTGTGTCCACTGATGCCCATTTTCGACGCACCATTAAGCACGGTCGGGGTCGATGAGGCGAGCTGCAACCGACGATAAAAGTGAAACTCTGCAACTGATAAACAGACGGGGAAGGGGGGCAAATTAAATTTTGTAGCCTTCAATGCTGTGCACCCGGAGGAAGAAGGGAGCTTCACGAATGTTTCGTCTCACTTCCATTCGTTAAGGATCGGCACTATGTAAACAACAAAAACATCCCTTCGTAGGATCACAATTGAGTATATATTGCGAGTGTTATATACAAATAGGTAGATAAAGGTCCAACGCATATTATGGTTTTAATTATTCAAAGAAAATTACAAATATTATTACAATTAAAATTTAAAACTTTTAATAAAATAGTATACTAATTTATGTACTTAATCCACATGAAGAAATTAAACTCAATTATTAAAGTATGTATACTGTCCGCTGTCGCCCAACTAAGCAAAGCTTGTGCTTGGGCGGATATTCTATAATCATAGAGTTACAATACCTGTTTAAAGTCTTGTCTTGCTATACTCCTAAATAGGTACTTTGATATTTGCGTGGTGGAAATCTGTGAAGATTTCTGTGGGAATGAATGACTTTTAAAGTGATCTTTTAACGCTATCATATAGAGCTTATCGAGAATTATCAATAGAGCAAATCGTCGAAAGACGATTTTTGCTTATTTGTGACTAAATATATCTTAAAAGATGCTCCTCACACGGTCACCCATTTTTTTTATTATTTTTACAGCATGTTTGTGAGTGATAGGTAATTGGGAGAAATGTCTCGTGGCGTCTCACATCATATAATCGCATGGACGTAGAACAGAAGACTTCTAATTGTTTAATCCACCATTTCCACCTGTTCGTTTTGTTCTCGGTCTACCCTAACACAAAAAAATATTTTATTTATTAATTTAAGTATTAATTACTACAAAACATTGTTTTTGCTTATAAAAATAACAGGAACCGAATGGCAAAAACTTAACCTTTTGCTTATTTGATTCTGTCACCCAACTGGACTAGCCCGTTCCAGGATGGACAGGACTCTAATTTTACAATAAATTATGTAAAAGTTTTATTAAAATGCTTATAAAACTAAATTTCCCTAAAATATGATCCTCAAAAAAAAACAATCAAATAGAGTGAGACAATCAGAATTGATATAAAACTAAAGTAAAGGGTAAGATAAATCTATGATAAAAAAATAGAAAAGTCGATAAGTAATATTTAATATATGTTAAGAAATATAAAAATTAATATAAAATACCTAGACAAGAAAAAAGAAGTCCAATTAATTGTCAAAACAATATATAACAACAAAATGAATTGGTAATTAGTTGAATGTTAAAATATAAACAACATACATACTATTTAAAAATATATTAATAATTTGTGCACCTAAGTTTTATTAAACTATAATGTCTAACATTTGATGTATGGTTAGTCTGTCATGACTCGAGAACCATTCCTTTATTTTATTTTTGAATACACTAAATGTCAAATTCATTTTTATTTCCATATTGATCAGGATGTAAAATCTCAGCGTAATGAAAGAGTAGTGTCTTTGTCCAAATGATGTTTTCATCCTGGGTATTATTAAGCTATTTTCTAAAACTTGTCTTGTGGGTCTTTGATTCTGACTTATTCCTAAATTTGAATTATTGTCCAAAAATAGCTTTAAGAGGGAAGTTTTTAAAAAAAAGTTGCCTACAATCAAGGAATTTAGCTTCCATATAAAGTTCATTGCTGGGATAGCGATATGGTCTGCGGAGAATAATTTTGAGTATAAATTTCTGCGCAACTTGCAATAGCTCTAGCAGGGTTTTACCACATCCACCCCCATCCAATTATGCCGTAAGTAATAAGCGATTCACATAAAGTAATATTTAGGTTTATAATTGTAATATTTAGGTTTATAATTGTAATATTTAGGTTACGAAAAATATATACCTAGCGTATAGTGAATTCAGTCATAAAAATTGGTTATATCGTCTACGAAATAAACCATTCCACCCTTCATGTCGCTAACCACCAATCTGTATAAATAAATTCCATCTCATAAATATTCCATTTCGTGAAATTGTTTTTTGGTCAGCTTAATTAATTTCATTTTTAATTTGTGGCATTGGGTGAAACGTAAATTTCATTAATTAATCCGTAACTGGATTCTACGTAAAATGTACTCATCGATATATTGACATGAGACAAAAGTGAATTTTAAAGAGGGAAATAAATTTCAATTACATGCGAATACATCGTTAAAATTAAATGTTTGCTCATTCATTAGTATCTATGTGTGCAGTATTTTAATTATTTCTCGTCCGCCGAGTAATCAATTAAGCTGTTAGTAGTTCTAATTCTTGATTTCACATTATTGTATTTATTATTCGGCAATTTTATGATGACTAAATCAAATTGGAGCTCTTTGATTAATTAGTGAGCAATCATAATCTTTTTTTAAACTATTTATTCTTCCGTTGAATATATTTTCTTTAGACTTGTAAAACACTTACCCTATAACAATATTACACTTAGTTGGCGACATGGGACCGATCTTCACTATAAGCGTGACACAACTTGCTGTAGTTATATTATTTTTTATAAATTTTATTCAATGTTATTACATATTACCGTTTAGTGTTACACTTGTTGCAAACCGCTGTACATTACTATATTAAATAAATAAATAAATAAGTAAATCATAATTTAATAATCATACAATTTCAGCAATCATTAAAAAATCACTTCTTTTTACAAGAAATTTAAACCACAAATTATAAACTTTCCCTTTCCTAATCTTATATTGGCAAATTATTTATTAATTTTATCCATAATTGAAATACAAGACACAAAATACAAAAAATCCTTATGCTAAAATAAACACATTTTTCAATATTCCCCCCCCCCCCCCCAAACCTATAATTTAACATATACGACAATATTTATTTATATATGTGGGTATATATATATATTATCTTTTAGTATGTGTATATGTTTAAATATGTATAACGTTGATGTTTTATTAGTATAATCATTATTTATTAAGTTTTGACTTTAAATACGTATAAAATTCCGTATTATTCCTTATAATTTAATCCGAGTTGGCGCTCGTGGCCTGCCAGCTAAATCATTGTTTCACCTTTTTAAAGATCTTGGTCTCTCCAGGAAAATAATCAACTCCTTTCTAGAAAAATTATCTAAAACCGCGATCTCTGCATCTCGAATTCTATGGCTTCGAAGGGGGAGTGAATGGGTGGTAAGGTGAACGCTCACATGTGGTAAGACAGCTGTCCTAAACCTACCACCGCCGGTCGTCAGTCCGGAATCCACCCTTCACCTCCTAGAAGTGTAAAAATATATATATATATATATATATATATATATATATATATATATATATATATATATATATATATATATATATATATATATATATATATATATATATATATATATATATATATATATATATATATATATATATATATATATATATATATATATATATATATATATATATATATATATATATATATATTTATATATATATATATATATATATATATATATATATATATATATATATATTTATATATATATATATATATATATATATATATATATATATATATATATATATATATATATATATATATATATATATATATATATATATATATATATATATATAAATAAATTCCATCTCATAAATATTCCATTTCGTGAAATTGTTTTTTGGTCAGCTTAATTAATTTTATTTTTAATTTGTGGCATTGGGTGAAACGTAAATTTCATTAATTAATCCGTAACTGGATTCTACGTAAAATGTACTCATCGATATATTGACATGAGACAAAAGTGAATTTTAAAGAGGGAAATAAATTTCAATTACATGCGAATATATATATATATATATATATATATATATATATATATATATATATATATATATATATATATATATATATATATATATATATATATATATATATATATATATATATATATATGTATATATATATATATATATATATATATATATATATATATATATATATATATATATATATATATATATATATATATATATATATATATATATATATATATACATATATATATATACATATATATATATATACATATATATATATTTTCAAATTGAAATTATGTATTAATACTAAATAAATTAACGTATAAAATAAATGAAAGGAGACTTATCTGGTCTGTGTAGACCAGGAGTGACTCCTATATATATATAT
>OX155955.1:30585999-30656049 GCA_944548615.1 Micropterix aruncella | reverse complement strand
AATTGCGCCCAGATTACTCCGGTTTCTCGATTGGTTACGAGTTCGAGGTCGATTGCGCTGTCCTCTCCCTTACGAAGCGGTGAAACGGGGTATACCGAATCTATCGCGGACCACGGCATCCTTTGCCCGGCTGTTCACCCAGGATCTGGTAGCGGATGAAACCGGCTCCTCTGAACCGTCGAATCTGGAATCTGGCCGCTGGCCAAGCAGTGAGTGAAACTGTTGACTGGGCGATAGTAGACAGGTAGTCCGGAAGCCCCGCCCTTGACCAACCGCGTGGTGCCAAATTGCAATTTGAGATTAAAGATATCAAAGTTTCATTACATTTCAATTGCTTAACGCGAAGAATGTCCTAACAAAGAGGGTAATTTTTAATGTCCTAACGCAGAATCGTCACAAGTCTGACTCATTGGTTCGTTCGGGGACATTGTAGGTTTCATTTATACGCCAACTACGTTTACAAAACCGTCAGTGGAGCGGCGTGCGGTGCTCAGGCGTATTAAAAGGGATCCTACTATTATAGCACTATTTTTGGGCCCAATTGCATTTCTTCGTGAACTAAAATTGGAAATTAGTTCAAGCAAACGAGATGAAGCAATAGTTTACAGCGTAATATGAAATGAACGTTCGTCGATTTCCCGCACCAAAACTACCTGTCGAAGTTATGGCGGTCCGAATAAATTTGAACATATTTCGTGCGGAATTATATTCATCTGCTTTATCTTCGGTAGGTAGATTTAATGAGGAATTACATTCCATTCTAACCTATTGGCCTGTCTCGTTCACGAGAACTAATTTCCGATTTTAGTTCACGAAGAAAAGCAATCGAGCCCATTGTCGCAGAAATTCGAGACATCTGTTTCAAGCGGTTCGGCCGTAACGTATTCTTCGACCTGTTTTATGAGAATTCGACTCGTCGGCCAGACACTCGGTAAGGCGCGCGGCGGTCAACTAAAAGAGCCATCTATTTCAATGGTAATTACAATTTTTCAAATGCTTATTCTGCACCGAAATCTTTATCTTTGGATCGTTTACTTTCTGGAAGTTCACATTCACTTTGTTCCGATAGTTTTTACTTGGAATCCTCGCCACTTATGTATGTAGTGATGGGTCATTCAAGCCCCTAAGTTGGAGCACATTCCGGAGGCAATTCCATTAGCAAAGATCAGATCAGGAAGAGCGAGATCTATTCCGAATTTGCACCAGTCGATTATTGCGCTGACTAGTCATTCTATTCCAAAAATCATGCTACTTCTCTTGGTTGCACCACTCCAAACGAACCGACATTTCATTCCATTTCGGAAAGCAGGCTACTAGAACCTGAGCATTTTCAGAATAATCGCTCGCTTCTTCAAGCCGTAGCCGTGTAGCAGGCTTTTCCTCCAAAAACATGCGATGAGGACGAGAGCCGGTATGCAGAGGGACACAGATTGCGCCCCTCTTTTTAAGAAATACAAAGTCCTTATCATGGCATCAGCGTATTTTCTCAGCTGCTTAGTATATGCTAAAAACAACATGCACAAGTGCATGCTTAATATACACGTACATGATCACGACACTCGAAGCAAAACCAACATAGATCTTCCTAAAGTCTGTTTAATTGTAATCCAATGCCATTCGTGTATTATGGCTTTAAACTCTTTAATAATTTTCCAAAGTCAATACGAGATTAAGAAGAAATTTTTTTCGAACACAGAGTTAAAAACTGGCTCATCACATATGCTATTTGCAAGGTAGACGACCTCAAAAAATATTGCAATACCTATAATAAACCTACTTATTATGAAAAATCGTCTCTCTAAGATAGCTATATTATTCATGTTAAACATACCGGGTAAACCTCGTAGGAATAATTTGATAACGTTTGAATATTCATTATAATTATTTTCGTTTTACGTATGTTATATTGGATATATTGGAGTATGTATCTTTTATGTTGTCTGACTGGTTATTATTAGTATTATTTTATTGATTATTAGTTTGCATTAGTTTTAAGCTTTTGATTTCTTTGATATTTTTAAAGCGAATTTGTTCCTTTCATATTTTCAATTATTTGTGTTTTATATGATTATTGTTATGACATAGCGAACTGTTTTTGCAAATTAAGTGGAAGTAAAAGACTACTGACTATTGACTACATTGGCCGCACCTGCATAAAGATTCGGTCATTACGGGTGAGGTAAACGGTTTTTTTATAAAATTCTACAGTAGTCATTTTTGTCATTCAGTCAGATATTAACAGGTAAATAAAAGGGTTATTGATTAGCGAAACCAGACTTTCATATCTCATCTAATTATATTTCGAAAACATTTTCCCCGAAATGGTCAGTATGTTTTCGAAGCAGAAAACGTTTTTTTTTTTGGTTAGAACAGTGAGGTTCAAAGCCTGGGTACACCCGAAAGAACCTTTTATATATTTTGCTACAAGGGTACTGATGGTTTGAATAGTGGGGAAAGGGGGAGTTGATCGTGCTAAAACCAGTGTTTTTCCGGGCCTGTCGGTTTTCGTGCGGGCCGCGGAAGTGGCTCGTATTAAGGGAATTATCTGCCGGCAGGGGATTTCGTGGATGAAAGAATCAGAGCGCGGGCTCCAAATGAATAATGTATTTATTTAGCTACTTACGGGCTGCGGCGCGGCTCGAGTGCCGCGCGCGGTGGCTTTTCCAACTTAAAATATTCAGCGCGCGTTCGGCGAAAAAAGCACGACAAATATAAATCTATTTCACCATTATCCCTTGCAGCGCGACGACCGATGCTATATCGCATGCTTCGAGCTGATCGCTTTAAGAAAATTTAACCCTGGAACGGCTAAATGGGACCTATCGTGACTGCTTCGCTTTGGTGTCGAACGTCTTCGTGCAGCTAGAGCCATAAGATCCATTTTGTTCTCGGATCGGCTCAACTCACGATTCAGCTCCTATTCAGAGGCCTGCTCGAGTGGAAGGCTACCCCGGGTAAGACTCCCGTGTCGCAGGCCTCAGAGCTGGTGGACCGGTTTCTCCCGGCGGGTTTGCATCCCGGCGCCACTGGACGGTTTGCGCAGCGGTCGGCGAAGCCAATCGATTGTGCATTCTGACTAATTGCTGAAGGGGTTTAGAGACTATGGAAATACACTGTTTTCTAAGCAGCGGGGGTGGATGTTTCACTCTTGAAATGACTTTGGGCCACTCGATCCTGTGTGGCACTATGGGCAAAGAATGCCTAGGTCCGCAATAAATTCAAACTGAATTACCGCTGTTATACAACAGGTAGAGGTTGCGTAAGCGACTTCGGACCCGTAACCAGTCGGGAGGATGGAGGTATCCTGAAGGTTAATTCCAGATGGAGATATCCTGCTAAAACTGGTAGTTAGGGGTGACGCTGCCCGCTGGTTACCTTGCCCGGTGCCTCGCCGGAAGGCGTTGGACTCTAACGGGTTGCTAGTGAAGTAGACAGTAGATTGTCTTCTACGCTCATCCCACGGCTGAAAAAAAACTATCTATATCGTTATTACAGCCTGGAGTGACGGGTTCGCCCGTTGTAGTCGACACCGCCATCCTGCTTCGTATAGAATACATTACTTTTATATAAATAAAATTAATTTTCCCTCTCACTCATTGAATCTCGCTCGATTCTGGCGGTGATTGTGTTGCCCGCAACAATAGTAGTGCGCGTTCTGCGTTTTGCTGCCTACTGCAATAGCAACAACAGCAACAGCAGCAACTGCAACAATCAAATACGAACTTGTCGATTTTCAAACTTCCGTCGACTAAGTATATGTAATACTAAGATAGATGCCAAATAAAAGATTTTCTTTAATGACTATGTCGCATTGACAAATTTGGCTATTAGGAAGTATTGAACTAAATTACGATTGCTATTAGTGTTTGTGCGAGTTTTACAAACACAGAAACAGTTATGTAACGCACGCTGACATGCATTACCATAATACAAGGAATAAGTCCCTATACGTCCAGGCATTGCACCCATCAACTACTGAATTCCAGCGTACTTCTCATTACATAAGCCTCAATTTTTATAATAAATTACCAGAAAACATGAAAGATATTGAAAATTATGACAAATTCAGGAAAGAGACGAAAAAATATTTAATTGAGAAATCCTTATATGACCTTAAGGAATTTTAATATATATATATGTATATGTATGTGTATATGTAATTGGGCAAGAGCTGTATGGGAATGTAATTGGGCAAGAGCTTGGTGCTTTCCCTTATTTTTGTTTTTGTGGAACTCGCGCGGGCTTTCGTGGGTAGGTATGACATAAGCGGTGGGGATCTTTAGTTCACGGAATGGTGGTTTGCAGGATTCTCTCCTGTTTAATCCGCGTATTGCTCTCACGGCTCTTTTTTGTAAAATAAATACCTCTTTAATATCAGTGGCATTTGCCAGCAATGGGATCCGGTGTCCCAAGTGGGATTCGGCCGGAGAATGGTATGCACTCTCAATTTCCTTTTCGTCCAATATCTTTCTCGATCTGGATACCGCATAGCGGGCTTAACACAATTTTGGTTTGGGCTGGTCTATGTGGGTTTTCCGTGACATGTTTTAGTCGGTGTAAGTTCCTGGAAATTTAGTGGACTTGGCAATCTCATTAGAGTAATTTAACTGTTTTTCTTTTTTATTTGAGAAGTTTATCAACACTGCTTTGCTTAAATTGGCGACATCGGGTTCACTCTAAACTAGTCATTGACTTCAAAAAGTGTTTCGCTTGTTGGATCCTCCATTTTTGCTCTATAGTCACTTTCAAGAATGCGCGTGGTGTCGTCTGCGAGTTGGACAGTCTTGGCACATGTTATGTTGGTGGCTAAATCGTTACAATAGAGTTTGAAGAGGAGGGGTCCTAATGTTGAGCCGTGGGGCACACCGGTGTTTACTATTTCACAACTCGATTGCTCAGCCTTTTCCTCAATTCCATCAATTATTTTAATCTCCACCACTTGCTGCCTGTTTTGTGGGTACGATTTAATGAGTGAATTGGCCGCTCCTCTAATTCCATGATGGTTTAGCTTGTCTACCAGGGTATTGATGTTTATACAGTCGAATGCTTTGCTTGGATCGCAGAACTTTTATACACTTTTTTTATACACTGTTAGCTTAGATCGCAGAACTTTTTATACACTTTTTTTATAATTTAAAATGTAATTTCATTTGTAGAAATACTATTTGTTGTAATTTCGTAATGTTATTATATATATAATAATTTTTTGTAAAGTAGTTTCTATACCCAGATCGGGTTTATGAAAATAAATTTTTCTTATTTCTTCTTATTTCTTATTTCTATTATTAATTTTGAGAAGTAGTATTAATTTTTTGTACCAATTATTTTGTGACAGTATTTATTTGGATGTATATTTCAACTATGTTTACAGAATGGACAGACAATAATATTAGATACTGCGAGATTAATATTACTTCGAAAAATAGATATTTCGAAGGAAATAAAATGTGAATTTCTTAGAGAGGGGATAAAAGTTTGAGAAACATTATTACCAACAACTGTGGGTGACGTGCTAGATGTGGTGATCGATGTCAACGAAGCACACACAAGTACAACAGAAATTCGTATAATAGATGTGGTGATCGATGTCACTATTTTGGTGTAATCCAAAATGATTGCTAGTTATTAATTTATTCTTGGCCGTAGAGATAACATTAATGATACCAGGGGGTGACTTTCGTATTGATTCAAAAATCTCTTCTATCTTTGGCTATAGAGTAGTAGCAGAGGCCAAACTTTATACATTTTTGTTTGTAGAGTAGCGTTTGTTTCATTGCTGAGCGTGAAAGAGACAGATTGCAAATTAGGATCAAGCGTCAACTACAATTGATCCAATTTTCCCCAGCCTTTTATTCTATTATAAGATACTTGAAATAAAGCGATACTACTTTAATGTTTACAGCACAGTAATAGTCTAATATAAAACATTTTAATCTGCGACCCCTGTAAGGGAGGCGTTCGATTGGGAGCGATGTGCTTAGCATAAAGACCCAGAATACTGTTGTTCTTAAGTACATTCTCGGGTAATCTCTTAATTGCTTCCGCTCGCTGTTTTTGCTCCGTTGCTGTTGGCCGCATCGGCTGCTTATCGGATTGAAACAAGAAAGGAAATTGTCTACTTAATCTCTTTGCCGACCTGTCACACTGCTGCATTTGCCGTTTTCCATTCAGATATTCGGAAAGTCAATGTGGAGGAATATTCTAAAACTGATTTTTGGTGTAGAAGATATGAAGATACAGTAATGAATGGTTTATTGTAATTTTAATATTTGTATCGTATGGCATTAAAGTATAAAGCACTGATAATTGCAAGAATATACATAGATAAAATAAATAAATAAATTTTAAAGAAAGACAACTCGGGTTAATGTGGAAATAAATAATAATAAAATGTAGTGTGTATGAGAATATATGGACGAAAGGAAGAAAGTATGCCGTAATATGTCCCTCACTGTGTGTATGTGTATGTGTGTGTAAGTGTGCGTGCGTGTGTGTGTGTGTTTGTGTGGGAGGGTGTGTGTGTGTGTGTGTGTGTGTTCAAGGCTTAAACAAGGGAATTGGGACATATTTATGTGCTTGGAGCTGGTCATGGCAAAATATTCCATTAACCACATATCGGAGGTATTTTTTGAATGACATTTGGCGGAACGATTTCGTATGATATCTAAAAATACACAAACGAATAGTAAATGAATTGCGGCATAAAAGCGACAGCCAAAAACAACTAGAGTTATTAACTACAACGAGCGAACCCGTCACCTCAGGGAGTTTTAACGATTAGTCGTTCTATCTCCCTGAAGTCAGCGCAGAAGACAAAAACAGACCACCGTCAAGCTCCGCCACATGCCCGTAAGAGACCAACGCCTTAACCACGAGATAGCCAGGAGTGTTACCCAGCGGGCTTACACTAACGCCCTTACTTCCAATTGCGACCAGATTACTCCAGTCTCTCGATTGGTTACGAGTTCGAGGTCGCATGCGCGGTCCTCTCCCTTACGAAGCGGTGAAACGGTGTATACCGAATCTATCGCGGACCACTGCATCCTTTGCCCGGCTGTTCACCCAGGATCGGGTAGCCGATGGTCATTTCAAGAGCAGTCGCCGTAAGGTCCGCAACCACCCCCGCTCTATAGGAAACAGTACTGCTTCCTGAATCCCCCGGCTGTTAGTGAGAGTGCACAGTCGATTGGCTTACGCCGCCAGAAGGTTGATTCCTAGGGGAAACTAGCCCTAAGGCCAGAGTCCTGCCCGTGCTCGCACTTCATGAATGGAGGCCGCTGGATGGGTGTTGACCCGTGAGTGTGACCAACCCTGAACAGATTGGGTCTTCGGGCCAACTCAGCAAGGGCCAATTAGCTCCCGAAACAGCCAAAAACAGAGAAATGCTTACAAATCACACCTATTTTATTGCAAACAAAATATTACAAATCCGAGGCAAACATTGGCGAAGAGAAGCCGCCCGCTGCGAACGATTTGGTGACGTGTCATGATGCGGCCGCGGCGGATATTGCAATAGAGATTGAGTGAGCATTCATCGATTATTGGATCTACAGTGATGGTAATTATTGTTATAGGCATGTATAGAATTTCTGTTATTAAGAATATGATTGAAAATACTGTAAGGATATACTTTGTTACATTCTCTGTATATATACGTTTTCGACACCTACCGACCCTAAAGTACAAATAAGTGGCAATATGTGAAAGTAGCACTCCAATACAGCGTTAATTATTCTGCAACATCGAAAAAAACTCTCAAAATAACCTTTATTAAACTCCCCGATTTTGATATATAATTAACCCTCTCTCTGTGGTTTAGCATTTAACTTAAACACCCCATTTCATTAAAGCACCTTAGCACAGGAACTCAAATTAAACTTACGTGCGTCTTTTATTTAATAAGAATTTCATATTGCGGAGCATATATCAGAACCCAGCACTCAGACGAAAATTAAATAAAACCCACCATAAGAAAACTCGAGCGGAGGATCAAATGCGAAATTAAAGGAAAATATTGAAATGCAACCTTTCATAACGCACCCGCGTAGGTACGAATTAAGGAAAGAGATTCAGTGGCCTAATGATATTTCTGCTATTTTTGTGTGCTAATTTTGTAGACTTCAGTAGTGTTAGGGCTAGTGAACTCGGTGGCGGGAAAATGAATAGGACACGTTTTACATCGGCTCTTATTACAAGGGAAGGAGCCTGGCGGTGATGGGGTGCTGATGCTGGCGCTAGTGGCAGTGCGGGACAGAATATCACGGAGGTTGGGAGGTCTCCGGTACACGATGTTGGGTGGGGTCGAAGGGCTCATGCGGACTGCGCTTCGCAAAACTGCATTTACCACCTACAATGCAGATTTTGTGATGCATTTTATGTAGGTGAAACTACCAATAGACTCAATCTTCGCATGAATAATCATCGTTGCTCAGCCAAAGGAGGCGTATCAAGTCTTCCAATCCCCACCCACGCGCGATCGCATGGCAAAAGCTTCGATGAGTGTTTCACTGTGAAAGTTATTAGGGCATTCCCGGAAAATACACCGGAAATAAAACTTAAAACGTGGGAACTTGGACATATATGGGTACTAGGAGCTTGCCAGGGGTGCGGACTAAACGTCCAACACTGAGTGTTCCATTATTAACACATATCAAAACGAAATTAACATATTCACCGCATACACACACCCACACAATCCAACACACATACTCACACACACTCACCTCCCCACACATATGTAGTTCAAACACTTTTAACACACATGCACTACAACTATTTCATATATATTTTGTTAATAAAATTTTAAAAAATATGTAATTTTTTTTAAATTCAAAATTAAACCATTTTAATTTAAATTCACATTATCATCCCGCCAAATCACCATTCTCCCAGTACGACAGAAGAAAAGCGGGTAGCCGTTAGTGACAGCAGCGGATGCCAGTATTCTTCTCGCCGCTGAGGAAGGAGCCACGGGCTCCGAAACGTTCGGCTAAGGTACTCAACTCTATCCCTTTTACTAACCAAAAACCCTAAAGTGTATATATATATATATATATATATATATATATATATATATATATATATATATATATATATATATAATATTTGATTGTAAATGTGTAAATTATTATTTTTTCAAATTGAAATTATATATATATATTTTTTCAATTTGAAAATATATATATATATATATATATATATATATATATATATATATATATATATATATATATATATATATATATATATATATATATATATATATATATATATATATATATATATATATATATATATATATATATATATATATATATATATGTATATAAATATATATTTATATTTGATAAGTTTTGTAAAGAAATCCTTTTATAGGATGATATTTTTATTTAAAATAAAATTAGTAAAAGCTACTTAAAAAGCAGCGGAGGAAATCCCAGCTTGGATCGGGAAATGCTAATATTTGAATGAGATATATTTACGGATGTGCACGACTTTCGACGGTCCAATGTAGGTTTAAAGGTCCTTTTGCAGTCGACTAACGATCACTATTTATCCATATATCTCAAAAATCAAGCTTCCGTTTTTTATTTTTATTTAATCAAGTTTTTTATTTTTATTTCGATTTAATGGCTTGTTGATAACAAACTCAGCCGTATTGTATCATATTTTAAATGTTGGTAGCATTCGAAATTTGAATTATTTCGATATGTCACCTTCAACTATGTCACGGCTTTGCCGAAGTGATCAATTTGTTTAATTTTTGATTTTTTCGCTTTAATTCGTCTCAATTGGAGGCATTTTGTGTTGCAAAAGGATTAGCTTGATTTTTTTTATATATATATATATATATATATATATATATATATATATATATATATATATATATATATATATATATATATATATATATATATATATATATATATATATATATATATATATATATATATATATATATATATATATTTATTTATTTATGTATATATATATATTTCTGTTTTTTTTTAAATTGCCGAATATATGTGAATATAAATCTAGAGAGCTCACTGCCCTGAAACGAGTCCTGGCACTTAGTTGTGCAGCATCAGTACTTACAAGCTAATGCTCATATCGGCCGTGTTTAATTGTTACTTTTATTTTAATAATTTTTATTACTTATTATATATTGATATGAATATTAGAGATGCATATTTATTGTAATTGCGTTGTTAAATTGATTCATTAATTAAATAAAGAAATAAAATACAACTCGAGCATATTGAAAATATAGTTTATTAGCAGAGATTAGTAATAGAGTAAAATAATGTAGGGACTAAATAAATTATTTTTGTAAAAACTCGCTGACTAAATCTGAATTTCCCTTTTACCCTGTGGATTTAAAGTTTCAACTTTTTTAATGAGGATGTATTATTTTTGTTTACATAATTACTATGTTTATCATAAAGCCACTTTTCAAAAGTCTGCTGTTGTTTTTAGGATATCAGAATTCTAACTTTCTGTCCAAAAGAAACGGCAGAAACCATCAGAAACTATATTGGGCTCAGACACTACCCGTTAAAAACAAGCCGCGAGTAAAAGCTTGTGCTTAGTGAATATTAGGTCCTTATCTATAAGGCTGCTGTTCTATAAAGGAAATTATAGGCCAAAAACTTTGTATGAAAAATATAGGCCAGGCAAAGGATGCTGTAGTCCGCGATAGATACGGTAGACACCGTATCACCGATACGCAAGGGAGAGGACCATGCAATTGACCTCGATCTTGTAACCAGTCAGGAGGCAGGGGGTATCTTGAAGGTTAATTCCAGACGAAGATATCCTTCCAACCTGGTAGTCAGGGGCGAGGCTGACCGCTGTTTACCTTTCCCGGTGCCTCGCCTTAAGGCGTTGGCCTGCGACGGGCAGGTGGTGTTAACTAGACAGTGGATTGTTTTTCGACGTCTTCTGCGCTCACCTCACGGGAGACAGGACGGTCTGATATCGTTAAAACTACCTGTGACAGGTTCGCCCGTTGTAAATGACAGCTCTAGTTGTATGAAACATGTATATTTAATTAATTGAAAAATCGACCCCTATTATCTATGCAGATTCGTAATTTTAATGGGAGTTGCTTAATTCCTCTGCTGTAAAACTCTCGTGGACAAGAACCAATTAATGCTTTGAGGGCATTTTTCACTGACTCTTCAAAGTTTATTGATCTAAATTCTGGAAAAAATGGAACTTTATTGGATCAAGATTTGGAAAACTCAAGGGGTGACCAAGAGTTCTCTCTAGCAACTTTGCAACTGCTTGCACTGAAATCTGTGGTTATACATTGTCATGCAGAAGCAGTGGTGATGAGCGATTGACCAGGCTCGATTAATTAATCACGAGCTTCGCCATCGTCGTTTGCAGTTCCTAACAGTACATATTTACGGTAACTGTATATCCAGACTGCAAAAACCTGTAATAAAAAATACCGGCACAGGATCTCATATTTGAAAATCATGAAAATGTTCAACTTTACCATGGTTGCACAATAGAAAATATTGTGCAGGTTGAAGAAACAAAGGACGGAAAGACAAATAAAAATCTGATTCTTAAAAAACAATAATAAGGCCTTGAATTTACATTTATTTGAATTTAAAATTCCAACTCAAACTCAAATTATCCACGGTCAAAGAGGCCAGTGTGAAAAAACAGAAATATTTGACGGAAATATGATTTTTAGTACACGCTTATCTCGATTGCAACTCAACAAAGAGAATCTTGCGATGTTCCAAAACCAACTCAAACCCTCGCCTTTCTGGCCGTCAAATTGCAACAAACGAAACGTAGCAACATAATTTGCAGCATTGATTTGGGCGCTCTGCCAAGATTTCTTCATCATCCGGTTGAAAAGATACGTGTTGCCAACTGCAGCGGACGTGAACAGAACGGAAAAGTGGCCAAATACTGAATCCTAGTATAAAAGGCATCGATGGACAAAGTGTTTTTAATTAAAAAAATACTAAAAATAAAAGTAGGTAAAAATAGTCATATGTATAAAAAAATGCATTAAATAATCAAAATGTCAGAAATTCATATAAGTTTAAAAATCGCGCGGTGCCCGCGCGATTTTGTTTATGATTTATATATTATTTTTATTACTATTTGATGGACGAGGTAAGTCGTAAAATATTTGCTAGTTTTCACCCTCTGCAAACACTCAGGAGATTTCTTCCTATGGACACAAAAAAATCTCTTGCACAGTCTCTCCTCTTACCTCTCCTTGACTATGCAGATGTGGCTTATCTCGATTTATCAGAGGAACTGCTCAACAAACTTGAACGTTTGCAAAATGTATGCATACGATTCATCTTCGGTCTACGTAAGTATGATCACGTGTCCGACTATAGGGCACAGTTAAAGTGGTTGCCAATACGCCAAAGAAGAAATGTTCATATACTGGCTCTCCTATATCGTGTACTCACCCAATTAACACCATCCTATCTCCAGGAGCTTTTTGAACCACTAAGTTCCCACGGTCTCGTACTTCGGTCAGCCTCTGACAGTTTATTAAAAATTCCGAGTCATAATAGTGATTTCTATTCCTATTCTTTCTGTGTCCATGGTGCAAGACTCTGGAACGATCTCCCAGCAAATATACGAAACTCGCCTTCTTTACCATCGTTTAAGACTCACCTTAAGGATTACTACCTTTCTAAGAAGTAACCAGTTCTTCCCTTTCTCTCCTGTTCCTCTCCCAATTTCCTCTCCTCGGGCATTATTAGTCTTAAATTCTTCCACTTGTCTGTATGTTATGTAATAATCTTTATTTTCACAATGCGCGCATGTACCACTATGTTTAGGTTAGCTGTAAGACATTGCCATGTGGCAATAAGCTCGCCTTTTTTGTATATTTATTAAGTGCAAATAAAGAGTTTATTATTATTATTATTATTATGATTTTGAATACTTTTTATGACTACGTATAAATATTTTAACATTTTAACAGCGGAGCACGTACTCAGTCCGTGATACAAAATATTCTCTAACTCGCGACTCACGTACTGAGGGCGTGATCGACTTTCATACAGTTTGTTTAAAAATCACGTACTCGGTTCGTTATTCGCGTTATACCAGCGTGTAGCTTAGTCTTTTATCTATACATACATATGCAATTAATTAGCGTGAATTCATACTATGATTAAAAAATAGCTTGAATTTATAGCGTATACAAAAAAATACAAAAGTGTCGATAATTTGCAAAGTGTGTGCAGATATTGGAAACAAACAAACTGGCAAGCGAGGACACAAGGAAACAGTCTTCTATTGCCCAGATTGCAACGTATCTAGAAAATCTATCTGCCTAAAATCAACATGCATGCTCATAAAGACTTCTTAAAATATTGTGCAAATACATAGCATCGTATCTACCCATTTAATCTAATACATATTATTTATTGTCAATTGTTTTGTTGAAAACTGTTATGATATAAATTGTAATTTGTAAATTGGTAAGTTTAACGTTATATATATTATATCATCTCTTGGCTAAATTGAGTAACTAGTTTATTGTTGTATTGTTATGGTTGTATTGGAAATAAATACTTTATCTTTATTTATTTATCACTATGCTACTATCCATGTTTCAAAAATTTCCACACCAAAAAGAATTATTTGCAATGAATACGTATGATTACTTCATGTACCTACAACTTTTGTTTTTCATACAAAAATGTCCTTTTAAATAAATAATTTCATAACTTATAATAATATTTCTTTCATTTTGATTGTATGTCCAGAAGGAATAAAAGTTATTCTAATAGATACAAACCAAATTGTTTCTATATCTAATCAGATTATTTTTTTATAGCTGTTACAATAATGCCAAAAAACGCCCGCGGGCAACGTAACACGCGCTATAAAAATCGGCCGCTGTTAAAGTGTTAATAATCATTATGTCTTTAATTATTGTACTTATTCTTAACATTTATTTTTATTTCTTAAAGTCTGAATGAATATTAAAAGGCCCATGTAAATAAGACCCTCACGATTATGGAACCGCGCGATTATCGCTGTGTCTGAACGCGGGCTAATAGATGGCATTCCATATCTCCGTATTATGTACGTGATGTAATAGGCTATTTAAAAAATGAGACAGATGGCACTAATAATTGAATGATATTAATATCATCATTGGTTAAATTATTGAGGTTTATAATCAATCAGTGCTTAAAAAAACCATTAAAATTATCAATGTAATTATAGATGGCCACATAAATAGCTATTAGTTCGGCCGTCAATGTTATCACAGTCGCCTGCATTTCGCTGTTTCAGAAGGGTTTTCAAATCGTTCTATGGAGCTAAGTAATCTAATACTATATATAAACAATATTTATACAATTAACATCGCAAACAAAATTTAGTTTTTGAAATTGTTTCCAGCTTTGACGCTCTCTGGCCCCAGCGTGCGATCCAGATTTTGGAAAGATACGGGATCGACGACAACGAAAACGATGAACCTTGAGTACGGTTGTACTCGAAATTATTTATTTATTAATTTTTATTTATTTATTTAAATAAATGCGCATTTTTTAAACTACAGTACTTAACATAATATCATTAGAGGCTTCGTTGTAAATAGTAGCAAAAAAGAGAGTACCGCAGTCCAGTCCTTCCTTAGATCAACGCCGCCTAACTAGGCCTAGGCCCGTTCTAAGGCAAGCGTACCAAGAAAATAGTGGCTTGTGCATACTTCAAACTGCATATGTTAAAGGAAAAAAAAAAATATAGTATCTAGTAATATTAGGAATTAACTTAAGGCCATAAACAATGTATGTACAAATTAATCATTACTCTAAAAACTAGGTCATTGATATGTCAATGCGTCTGTCAGTCTGTCATTGCAAATAATATTAATAATTATAATATTATATAATAAATAATATTATATAATTATTAATATTAATCTAAAATGGAAACCAAAAAAATGACAGTGGAATAAATTCTGACGAAGTTGATAAATCTTCGACAAGACGGACGCGTCAAGGCAATATCTCGCCAAATTGAGCTTTGGCGAAGTTGCAATGTTCTCCGGCAAAAGTGCCGCTGAGTCGAGGGAGAGAAATCTTTTAATTCACTTTAAGCCCCGGGAGGCGGAGCTGTGGCGACTGTGACGGTTTAAACAATAACCTCGAGAAAGTCGCCTCAATGCACTTTATTGCTGGCTCTGTTGCTTATAGTCGTCGTCGGCGGAGGCGAGGCAGAGGTGACTGCCACCATTTCATCATGCCATCCGTTCGCTTGCTGGGCATCGCTTTTGTAACGCCACTTTGTCTGTCGATTTTTTTAAGCGCCCCATAAACCGTAAATTGTATCAAGTTTGACTATAACTATTGAAGTATTTCTAATAGAGAACGAAATATGCTTTATTATAATATGAATGAAATTTTACATTGCCTAAAACTTTATTTGCAGATTCAGTCGTTTACAAAAAAAAAACAGTTGTGTCACCCCTAGACTTTCATGGTAATTAGTCAAGAACGTCACCTCTTTCAATTTAAAAACCGAATTGCCAAAGCGCATCGCCGTAAAATTTACCGGTAAACATTCGAATTTCGAACGGGCGACACAACGCAATGAAGATTTATATTTCAAACCTACGTCGCGCGATGCCGCAAATTTAAATAAATATTGGATTCCCCCATACATTTTTGTATGACATAATTCAAATTTAAATTATTGTGCTTGTATAAGCTATATTTCATCCAAAATTCCACAATATGATTTCGGTCCAACAAGGCCAAACTTCAAAACTCTAAGTCCAAAATTTCGAGTATCATAAATGACTAATGCTCCGTGGCCCCTGGACCGACCAATCTGTTGAACCCTTGCTATAACCAAATGATGCCAGCATACCAAATAGCAGCCTAATTGGATTAAGCGTCTGAACGCTATCGTTTAAATACACATCTAAACAGACAGGAATTCATATACACATCTAAACAGACACACAAACATACAGACAAGCAGACAGATTTCAGTCTGGAAATGGTCTAAATCAGGGTTTCCCAACCTTTTTTGCATGCTGCCCCCCGGATTATAAAAAAAAAACATGCCCCCCTATAGTTTTCTTCATTGCTTCAATAAAAAACACAAATTATATTTAAGATATTTATTACTCACGAATTATTATTTATTAATGGGATGTTTGCGCCTGCATTTTTTGAACCAGTTGTTCGGTATCAGGTTGTGTTTTTGACGGAGCTATCATCAAATCATTATCGACTGCAAGACGATTTCGCTGCTTAGTCTTAATTTGCACTACTTCATGCCCCCCCCCCCTAAGATCTCTCTACGTCCTCACGGGGGGCACGCCCCACCGGTTGGGAAGTCCTGGTCTAAATCGTCTCGGAGGGGCAAAAATCGTCTCGGAGGGGGAAAAAATAAATATTTCCGTCTTCATCTTGAAAATAAAAGTATGCGCGTTTACAATACCTCCCTCCTGCTGAGAAAAAAACGTTTGTGTCACCCCAAGATTTTCCCGGCAAGCAGACAAGCCCTACCTTCACACACCAACCCTCCCCCCCAATCCCCCGACCCCCACCCCCTCAAACGCCTCAACCCCCAGCCCTTGATAGTTTGTTTGAAAAGCTTTATTGCACACACAAAAGAGTACAATGTGGTGGGCCTATTACCAAGTGGCAATATCTTCCAGCCATACCGCCAGGGTTATTGTGACCAAAGGTTTATGTGGGCAAATTGATTTACAAGTAATAAATGGATACTCTTATATACTGGTTATCATAGTATAAAATATCAAACAGTGCATATTAACGTATGCCAACTCGATATCGAAGGGAGGAATGGAATATAAGGGCAAGTAAAGGAGAGATATTGATTGTGTCAAGTGATTATGATCGCAAATGTAGTATATTTGTATTATTTTTGTAGTATTTCCATGGTATCAAACAGACTATTTTCTAATGTTGTATTTTCATAAATACGGAGAAATTTAAAGCTTATTTTTATCGCTTCTATAAAAGCTATTCCAATCGAATGATACTTCAAATAATACAAGGTTTCGGCCCAATAAGGCGTCTGTGTACCGAATTTAAAGTCTCTAAGTCCAATATTTTGAGACTGAAGTATGACTATAGCTCTCTGGTCGACCGATTTCAAGCACAATATTTTCAACTCTTACCATGAACAACTCTTGCCAATGATGGTTGCAAGCCAAATTTCAGCTCAATCGGATGAAGCGTTTAGACGCTATTATGTAGGAACACACACACACACACAGACAGACTTCAATCTGGAAATAGTCTTAATCGTCTAGGGTGAGGGGGGGGAGAGAGGAGGGGGATCAAAATGAAAATTTCCATCTTCATCAATACAAAATGAGGGGAGCTAATGGGCCCTTGCTGAGTTGGCCACGAAGACCCATTTTGTTCAGCGTTGGTCACACTCACGTGTCAATACCCATCCGGCGGCCTCCACGCATGAAGTGCCAGCCCGGGCAGGACTTTGGCCTTAGGGCTAGTTTCCCCTAGGAGTCAACCTTCTGGCGCTCCTGGAAGGTCTGCGCATCGTGTGGCGTAATCCAATCGATTGAGTCTGGAAGCAGTACTGTTTCCTATAGAGCGGGGGTGCTTGCGGACCTTACGACGACTGCTCTTGAAACGACCATCGGCTACCCGCTGAAGCTGATTGCTCATAATTCAGTAATCAGGTACACCAGCCGGTATATAGTAGCTACATAAAATCGAAGAATATCGTTTGACATTATAAATAGGATAAAACTAATTTACCGCCTTAAGTTTGTATCACCAACAACTTCAAGGAGGGTGCTACTTCACGAGATAAATTTATTTTATCCTAATAATAATAGTAACTACATTTTTATTTTTTTCTAACCAATAATCCATCACCAAAATGTAAAAATGCAAAAATAATGAGTAAATTTAAAAATATATTTATATATGTGAAATTACGTCTTCTTTTAGGCCGCCAGTTTATGTAATTAGTTAATTAGTATAATAACCATATCCCCCAGCCACTCATTAACCCTTGTTATGGCACGTGAATAACGCGAACGAATCAACGTGTTTACACATAATTAAGTTATGATATTATGCTTTCTGTCGGTCTTTACAAATTGAAACACTGTTTCAAAGTTCATTAATCTTTAATTTTTATTTTTCTCCAACTCCTGGAACATAAAACAAAATTTCACTACCAGACACGCAGATAGCATCCTAGTAGAGGTTACACAAAACATGTGTAAGTTCCACTTATAGTACTAACTACAAGCAAGATGAAGTAAAAACAAGTGGCATGTAAAACTCACATAATTTTGTGTAAATTAATGGTACACTTATCTCGGTTACCGAGAGTCCTAAATATAAATAGAAATATAGAAATTTAAGATTAAGGCTACTCTTTAAAATGTAATAATATAAGTTACATTTTTTTCTTTACAGAAGTATCTATAGCAAGAATCTTTGAAGCAAATATAAATTATAAAATTTAGTGGAATTTTAAAATTTACTGGTCTCTAATAATCGCTATTTTAGGGTTCGTTTTTCAAATTCTTTAATTTCTACACATCATTTTAAAACTATAATTATAAACTCGTAAATGACTGGCGATTTTAGGAAATGACAACATAGTTAGAGTCGATATTCTCATGATTCTAAGACACCTTTATTTTCTATTGTAGCATTAAAAATAACGGAGTTTTGAAGTATTACATTTTCAGTTTATGTCAATTTGATTTAGTGAAGTATACAAGAATTCCTAAGAATTCTAACTCGCAAATATTTATTCTTGTAGGACCAGTATGAACGCAATTATGGTGTTTTAAATTTTGAAAAGATTGCAAAGGATGGGGGATATTACTTATTAGCTTTTGAAATCTCGTCATTATGATGAACTTATTAGGGAATATCATTAGGAGAGCATTAGGATTTTTGTTCGTAGTTTGGTTATATGTAATTAATCTCGTAGTTTCTGAGATGCAGTGGATATATGCACATACACACATACGCACACAAAACACACACCCACATACACACACATACACACGACCTCACACACCCTGACACTCACACACACACACACATACAGACCGACATTATCCAGAAATCACTTTGTTGGATTTCCAGGATCTCAAACTCAAAATATAAATTTTGCTCGAAAATAAGACTTTTCCTATTTCTATAATTCTTGTAATACGATGATTTTTTATAGATAAAAGTAGTAAAAGAAGTTTTTTTAAAAATTGTATCCCAATTTTTCTCGTAGCATGTGATTTCATTAAATATAATTCATACCTAGACCATGCAGATATCATAAACTAATCGGAAATACACAAAAACGTCGCTGAAAATATAAACATCGACATTCAAAATAGGTCGATAACTTTTGATACGAAACCTATGTTTAGTACGAAACCTATGTTTAGTACGAAACTTATGCTTTTGATACGAAACCTATGTTTTGTAAGAAGAGATTAAGCAGTTGAATAACAAAACCAAAACTATGTGGAGTATCATCAATAGAGAGGGGAGAAATATTTCAAGTTAGGCAAATGAACCTATTCAATTACTTCACAATGGTTCTAAAGTCTCTGATCCTACAGAAACGGCAAATATACTCAATGAATATTTTATAAACGCTGTTAAACGCATGACAAATTCTCCTAGTTTACCCTCTTCAACAATTGTAGGTGAGATACCAGCATCAATACTGTTGCATCCTATAACTTCCATTGAATTTGATAAGGCCTTGAATGGCATCAAAACAAAAACATCAATGGATATCTGGGCACACTCGATTAAATTAATAAAGAATATAGCACCAACGATTTCCAACACCTTGAGGTCTATTTTTAATAATTGTTTGAAACAAGGTGTGTTCCCAAATTTAATGATAGTATGTTTTTATATGAGATAGTACCAGTTTTTAAAAAAGGGAACAAAACTGATCCTGAAAATTACAGGCCAATTTCACTGCTTCCAGCTTTCTCCAAAATTTTCTAAAAAATTTTATATAACAGGCTATATCTATTCGCAAATAAATTCGATAAACTAAATAAATATCAATATGGTTTTAGGAAGAATATGTCCATCACCTCGGCGATTTCGGAGATGGTAAATTTCATTACCGACACTTTTGAAAATTCTTCCCAACCCGTGGCAGTTTTTTGTGATCTATCCAAAGCGTTTGATTCGGTTGACCACGAAATACTGCTCAATAAATTAAACAGTTATGGGATTCGGTGCAACGCCAATAATATGATGAAATCCTACTTAACAGGCAGGTCACAGGTAGTAGAAATAGATGGATTTAGATCTACACCTCAACCGATATCCTGCGGAGTTCCCCAGGGATCGATTCTTGGTCCATTATTATTTTTATTTTTTATTAATGATATAGGCAATTGCTTGCCAGCCTACACCAAAACCTTACTCATCATCATCATCATCATCATCATCATTTATTCATTCCATAAAAGCATTTCACAATACTGAGGAACATGTCAAATTTTACAATCATAATTTACTGGATGATAAAACCGCTTTGATTAATTAAAAGGAAAAAAAAATAATTGTAATCAGAGGTGATTACTTAAAAATAGTCAAATTTACAAAATAATCAATAATCAAACAAATAATAATCAATACCATAAAAAAAAAACAAACTGAAACATGCGTAATTAAAAACAATGTCAATAAAATCTAAAACTTAGTTCGAAAGTATAGTCATAATATGGTTATTTATAATCAAGCAATTGTGGACGCAATATCATAAAAGTCGTCCAGTTTGTAAAGGGCATGTTTGACTAACTGATTTTTCAAGCAGATTTTATATGCTGCCATCTCAAGTCTTCTCGTCGATGACGGCAAAGCATTGAACAATTTAAAACTAATATATAAAAATGTTTTTTGATATTTAGTCAAGCGTACTTTAGGCAATAACACGTTGTTTTTATGTCGCGTATTATGGCTATGCCGAGTGGAGTGAAGCTCGCAATTTAAAACATTCTCTTTGGCGTATAAAAGGCACTGATATATGTACATGGACGACATGGTAAGGATACCAGCTTTAATAAAAAAAGGGGCGCAATGTGTTTCTCTGCTTACACCAAAAATTGTCCTAACGGCTTGCTTTTGTAGCACAAAAACGCGATGGGTATCGGTTGCATTACCCCATAGTAGTATCGCATAAGACATCTTTGAATGGAAGCAGGAGTGATACACACTGATCGCTGCACGTTCGCCAGCCAGAAATTTCACCTTTCTTATAGCATAGACTGCCGATGACAAAGTTGCACACAAATTATTGATATGTTGATTCCAGTTTAAATTTTCATCTAAAGTGATCCCTAAGAATTTAGTATTTCTGACAATATTTATATTTTCTGATTCCATTTTAATCGTTATATTTTTGTCATTCTTTTTAGTAGTTGAAAATTTCATCGCTACCGTTTTTGATGGGTTTATGAAAAGTTGATTTTTTTCAAACCAAGTGTTAGCCACAAGAAGCTGCTCGTTTATCAGCTTTTCCAAGACCTGGGTGTTTTTATTTTCAAAAAAGAAGCTGGTGTCATCGGCGTATAGAAGCGTCTTTACTGGCGGCGTAATTGTCCTATCGATATCATTAATAAAAATAATAAATAGTAGTGGTCCAAGTATAGAGCCCTGAGGTACCCCGCGTGCAATTAATTTTGGCAATGACTTAGCATTGTTTATTTCCACAATTTGGTATCTCCTATTTAGATATGATGTGATCAGGCTATGAGCTCTACCGCGGATACCATACCTCTCTAGTTTATCTAGAAGAATCTGGTGATTCACACAGTCGAAGGCCTTCGATAGATCGCAAAAAACGGCTATGGGGTTTTGAGATGTGTCAAGTGATTCTAAAATTTGCTTTACTAACTCGCTAATTGCCATAGTGGTCGACTTATGCTTTCTGAAGCCGAATTGATTTCTTATAATAACATTAAAAGTATCTAAAAAAGTATTTATTCTATTAAATATAATTTTCTCAAAGACCTTTGAGAAACACGGCAACAAAGATATAGGACGAAAGTTATTTATATCTGTTTTACTGCCTTTTTTAAATATCGGCAAAACCTTTGCTGTTTTCATAGCAGTGGGGAAAATGCCTTGCTTTAGGCATTTATTTAAAATCGGTAATAGGATGGGCGTAATTATTGGCGATATATCCTTGATTAATTTCATGGAGTGGCCCCATATGTCAGTAGCCGACTTGGATTTTAATGATTTAAAACACGCACTAAGTTCACCCTCTGTGATCGGATAGAGGTGTAATGAGGCAGGCAAACTATCCGGTAGACTCACACTTTGATTACTTTTCGCCGTGTCTATAATGATATTACATGTATTAATGAAGTGGTAATTAAAGATGTTTGTAAGTTCCTGTGGATTTGTATATTTTATCTGATTGTGTAGTAATTCGATAGATTCGATGTTTCTTGTAGTTTTGTTCCTACATTCTCTATTTATAATGTCCCATGTCGTCCGACTTTGGTTTTTAGAATTAAGAATTTCATTTTTAATTGATAGTCTCTTTGCGGATATAACAGTCATCCTGTAAACTTGTTTATATTTATTGTAGTAGCATCTTAGGGAGCCGCTTTCGTAGCGATTTAGTATATCTTGTAGAAGTTGTAGTTTAGTTTGTGATATTTGAAGTCCACGTGTGATCCAAGATGGTTTCTTGCATTGTTTAGATGTACATAGGCGTTTTGGAAAACTTGACTCAAAAATAAGATTGAATTTTCTAATGAAATTTGTAAAAACATTATCAGGCCCTGAGTTTAAATCTAGTTTCACGCTTGCTACTTGCTTATAAAATATAGCCTTATTTGTATCAGTTATCTGCCGTTTCCAAACATGCCCTTTATATGACAATTTTTTAATACATAAAGTCTCTAATATCTGTGCATTGTGATCAGAAAAAGTAATAACGACATTATGAATATAAGAATGGTCTGTTGAAACATTAGTGAAGATATTGTCAATGCAAGTCGCACTGCCCGTTGTTTTGTTGATTCTGGTGGGAAAATCCACGATCGTCTGCAGTCCATATGACATAAAGAGATCTTTTAGTGAGTTTGCTTGCGATGATAGCTTCAATAAATCCACGTTGAAGTCCCCGGTAATAACAAATGCTTCATCCTTGCGCTTGCTAATGATACTTAAGATCTTGTCCATTTGGCATAAGAATATGTTGAAATCGCTATTTGGGCTTCGATATATACATACAATGATGTATCTAGTTGTTTTAACCTCAATGCATGATATTTCAATGATTTTTTCATCCGATAAGTCCACAATATCTGGTCTACTTTTTGCTTCAACTGTTTCCTTTGTCAGTATACAGCAACCGCCGCGTATGTGTGTTTGTCGACAGAAATAGCTCGTAAGTCTAAAATCTTTTATATGTAATGTATCGATATTGTAATCATTCAACCAGTGTTCTGTTAAACAGATTATGTCTATTCCGTACTTTTCAGAAATGATTTCCATTTGAAGACTCTTTTTATCAATGCCCTCCACATTAAGGTGAAATATACTAAAGGTACTTTTATTTGGCGTTCTTTTACTTCTATTGGATGTGCCACTATGGATGTTATCTGTGCTGATTGTATTCGATGTTCTATGTATAAGCTTACTCACGTTATTATTTACATGTAGATCGGGAGGGTCAGTTTTCTCGAAAAAACTGAATGTGTGTCACGGTAGGCGCTTTGTCAATTATTGCATCTTTTATTAGTCTGCACAGTTTCCATTTGCCACTGGAGTTTATACAGGATCCTTTCTGAATATAATCGTTCTCGGTGAGATGGTCAGTTAGCCAGATAAATTTCGCATGAGGATACGTCATCGTGATATTGTGTAGCATTTTATTTAATGATCGTATAGAGTAATTTGCCTTTGAATTATCGAGTCTGTAGGGAATTGAACTCTATGCGGATGATACAAGTTTCCTGTTTCACGATAACAATCTTAACGATCTAATGACCAATGCCAATCATGCGTTAAACCTAGCAAGTTCATGGTAAACAGAGAATAATCTGTTGCTTAATGCAAAAAAACCGTAACTATGCACTTCTCCTCAAAATATAAATCGTCTGCTATACCATTTAATATAACTCTAGACAACAGTACTCTAGAATTAAGCAAATCGACAAAGTTCCTAGGTATCATGATCGATCATCATCTTAGCTGGAACATCCATATTAATGAACTGTGTAGTGCGCTTTCTTCGGCAATATATGCGATAAAAAAGATTAAATTCTTAGCTGGTAAAATGACTCACGGTATACTGATATGGGGGAATGCCACAGACAGTTCTAGGGTTTTCATTTTACAAAAAAGTGCACTAAGAGCAATTGCAGGAGTATCCCGTGACACGCACTGTGAACCATATTTTCTTAAGTACAAAATACTGACTTTTACGTCTCAATATATTTTACAATGTCTACTATATGCTAAATCAAATATTAACGAACAAGAGGTAAACGGGAATATGCACTCCCACAATACACGCAGACGTGATGACGTTATCTTGCCTAAAGTACGCCTTACGCAGACACAAAAGTCCTTTGGATATTTGAGCTATAAGCTCTTTAACCAGCTACCACTCTCCACAAGAAAGATGGAAACAAAGGTGTTTAAAAGATTTATACAAAAGCTACAATCCAACATGCTTTCTCTAAGCTGGGTGATTTTTTTGAGCATGCCAATTCCTTCAAATGGGAATAACATTAATATGTAACTTTCAGGTACCTCATTTTAGTTTCTATTGTAATATAATAATAATAATAATATTATGAATTTAATATCTAATATGTAGACTACAATGTGTAATGTAACATACCTGATCATATACATACGTTGTTTTTTCTAATTTTGTTTTGATACTACCTATTGTGTGATTATTTTTTGTATAAAGTGCTTGATGACTATTAATATTCTTATAATAATTATCAATTTTATATGTATACTCATGTACATGGAATCAGCTCTATTTTTTTAAAATTTTATTTGTCTGCCGTGTAAAGCCGACTTTAGTCAACGCTATTGTCGAATTAATATTTATGCTTTAATCGTTTTATATCTACATTTAAACTGACGAATTCTAATATGCCATAATTAGCTTTAATTCATAATTCATGCTTTTATTGTATATTCTGAATAAATTGAATACTGAATACTGAATACTGTATCGAAACCTACAAAACCTAGTAATTACGTTTTTTGCATATTTTTGTTATCTCAAGAATCCGTTTATATTATAGATTTGAAGTCATTGGGTGGTTAAGTATTTTATTATTGTATTAGCATACTGTTGTTTTAAAGAAACTGTAAAGTCGGTTTCTATTTGCATTCCGGGAGAGACTGCAAAGAAAGCCGAACATTAAAAGCTTTGCCCTTGCCGACGTTCTGCTTTTAATTAGACTAAAAGCTTCGAGTAATTACCCGAGCGAAATCTCCAAGACTCCCAATGAAAGCAATCAACTAAAATTTTATTATTTTCTTTCTGAGATTCGCCGGAGCGTACACTTTTACAAGAAAGGCTTGTTCCGCCAAGTCGCGTTTCGAAGTTATATGGACCGATCAACATTGGTTTTCATTTTTTACATAAGAAATATTTTCTACAGGATTTAGTCAATGGGTCTAATAAAATTAATTAAAAAGGACGGCTGCTATTACAGAAAGTATACTAATAATGTATTTATAATTATTTTTATAACGGTTTTTTATGAAATATTTGTGGTATAAATATATATATCCATATACATGTAAATTTCTGAAATGTACTCAATCGGACCTTTTATTTGATACTAAACATGATATATTTATGTTAGTTTATTGAAATTTGGACATTTGTATATTTAAACAACTAGGTACTTACTTGATATTTGGACAGTTAAGGTACGCTATGACACTCGAGATTATCTAACGAATCTAACAATACCACAAACTTCTAAATCGGTTTAGGGTTTAGAAGTTATGGTGGAATAAAGAAACAAAACATACATAGATGAACCCTGAAAACATAACACTCTTTTTTATGGCAGTCGTGTAATAATACGGTAAATAGGCTAGCTCGGTTGTTTGATCGTCAAAACTACCATAGTAAAATTTTGCGAAAACAAATTGAGTTGTCAGCATAATTAAAGACACATTCCACAAAATTGCGTTTTCACGACAGAATTCTAGCGCTATTTTATTTTCGACGCTGGCATTAATGCGTCAAATGTCATTTCGTTTCATCGCGCGTTACCATGTGCCTCGCCGATTTTGGACGCACGTGGGCAAAGCATTTTATCGCTCTAATTATTCTGTTCTTTACGAAAATTTGGGAAAAAGGTGTCAACAGCCAAATTTATCGGACATGTATGAGGAAAAATCCATAATTAAACGATCATCATCCGAACTACTGTCGACAGAAGAAACAATGTGTCCCAAATACATTTCCAACTAATAATTTACAATAATTAAGATCAAAGCCTGAGCGCTTTGCTGCCGATGGTACTTGACTTAAAACACCAACAAATTGACACCTACGCGCGTGCTGAAACAGCTGATTCGGAGCTGCCATCTTGCGAAAGTTACTTTTACCACTCGATATCGACTGGTAAATTCCAGTTTACTAGACTTACTAGAATTAATACGGAATTGTATTGTAATGAACAACGCTGTTTTGCAGAATTACTACCGATGTTAACTATTAACACAGATTTTTACTATTACCACAGATCAAACAACTGGCCCTTGTACATAGTTCACGCGCGTAATATTCTTGCGTTGGTTTAGGCAAATCATCTGCCAGAACTTCGCTACAAAGCTGCAACAGTTTGTATCTCAACTAACGGTTAACTATTTCATGTAAATTGCCTCATATTAAAGGGCAATAGCTATATTGGACTTGATTGTGTTAGATATTTTTACAAACTGCTATGTACACTAATAGAAAATGATAGAAAACAAAAAAAAATATACAAATCCTTTAATTTTTTTTTTTGCCATATCGGTTGCGGGATATAAAAAAGTAACGCTATTTATTGCGCTCAAGCTGCGCGACATGAAATATTTCTCATTTATTTCTTTCTTATGACGAATTCTTGATTTGTTTTTTGGTATATTTTCTTTTTTTATGATAATATGTTTTCTATAGATAGTAGAATATGATTTTGAAATTGCACCCAGTGGTTTGTTCTCGCTGAAAGTTTTGATGTGTTCTATCAGTCGAGTCGCTATAGGTCACTTAGCCAACCCATAGCTACATTTGATTACATACACGCCTGGGGTTTTCAATAGGTCTCAGAGACCGAGCTATACCACGGGTCAGTTTTAAGACCGTTTTTATAATGACATTATTTAGAATCTTACTTATTTGATCCGTCACACCGATGTTTGGTAAGAATGCTCTTGATCTGCTCGGTTTCTGAATTTCTTTCATATTGGGTCGTGTGCGCGTGTCATGACATTCTTTAATCCATTTAACGTGTTTCATCTACTGCGAAAAAACGTCGTTCGTGCTCGACTCTCTAACGACTTTTACCCCTCAGTCCACCCAGGATAATGGCAGTCGTGATATCGCCGAAACGTAGGGTGTTACACATTTCACGCGGTGAGATCCGTTTAAGTCTCATAATGTCAGACCATCGCGGTAGTTTTCGATTTTAATCATTTGCTTTAGAATAAACTGACGGCGAGGCGGCGCTTTGTAGAGTGACTTTTGCCAGGAGGTGATGTTTCATGTGAAATGGCAGTATCCCCGCTGTAGCCCAAGCGTCCGACTGGAATTAGGAAACCGTCATAAAAATCGTAAATAACGATACAATAAAATGCGAGATGAAGTCGTATCTCCCCTACAAATCTTCAGGACTGGATGGAATAATACCAGCTTAACTATAGACTAGCTCTATATTAGAACACCTCGTCGGCGTCCTCGGTGCTTTCTTTGCCTTCTATCATGAATATCACGCATGGAGGGAATCGATAGTGGTCTTTACACCTAAACCGAGTAAGGTCGACTATACATCACAGATATCATACGGAACAATTTGCCTCACATCATTTCTACTGAAAACACTAGACAAGGGCGGTGATAGGAAGAAACACAAGAAACACTTGCGATAGAAATGTAACAGATCAGTCTTTAGCTCTACGCCATTACACCAAAACCAATATTCCTATCTTCCAGATAGATATACAGAGTCGACGCTACAGACCATGGTAAAGTAGATAGAATAGGCTTTAGAAAATGATGTCAGCTCTAGGTGTTTTCATTGACATAGAAAAATATTACTGAAAAGTCATGGAGTAAATAAACAGGATTGGTTCGATAAGAAGTATGTTAAACAGAGCAGTGCAGATAATATCGGAAGACACAAAAGTGAGAGCTGTCACAGAAAAGAGATGCCCGCAAGGAGTTGTCCTATCACCTGTCTATGGAATATTGGAGTTGTCTACTATCCGGAAGGAGTTGTCTATTATGGAATATTTTGATGGACAATCTCATCACATAGCTTAATATTAATGGTAATTGGTCTACGGTCGGATATTGGTCTACGGTCTACGGTCTACGGTCTACGTAATTGGTATACGGTCTACGGTTGATATAAGTATCGATATTACTTGTGACGGTGTGTATACCGACTTGTAATGTGAATAAAACCAAGATGTACTGAGAATATTTCAGAATTTAGAATAGAATGAATTTAATACGAACTTTCCTTTTATTACATAATTAAAATAATTCATATTCCTTATTCAACGCAACGTAAGTTTCTACATTGTCCCGTGAACTGTACGAATTCAAGCAAATTACTCAGTAAGGGAATTTCCAACACTATTCAAACGATTTTCCGGAATTGTCATTTAATATTTCATGTAATGTGTCTGGCGCATTGGCCTTTCGTACCGCTTTCCATTAACTAGGGATACGGGCTTTTGAGCTGCAAAGAGAAAATGCACATTTATTTGCATTCATGAATACAAAATACCGAGCTTTTGATGAAAACATGAAAATTTCTATAATTTAACATATTTTGATTAAGTAATAAATAAATACAACTTAAGAGTGCATTGCAAACTACAAAAATGAGATGATTGTCTTTTTTGGAATTTTACAGGAGACACAAAAAAATATTGCACTGGAAAATATTCTTAGGTAACTACGTATTATCATTGATTTTATAGGCTATGAGATTGCTCAATTCCGTACTACGTTTTGGCAGCTGGGTTTTTATTATATAACGCAACGTGTAGATGAGAGTCATAATTTTATGTATATGTATAGATATAAAACATATGTATATGATTATGTATAGATTATATGTATACATGTATATATGGATATAAGTGTATTCATATGTGTAGATGTATATGTATATATTATTTATATTATGTTACTAAAATATGCTAAGTATATGTAATATTTGTGTAGATATAGAGCTACCACATAAAGTAGTTACACTTACCAACTAAAAAAAAAAGGAAAACAAAATACATAAAAGTCTACCTTAGTACGGGCATCACTCCAGCAAGGTAGATTTTAATCTGATTAACCTAGTATTTTAAATATGTGTGAAATATTAATAAATAAAAATAAAATTCCAATTATTGATTAATCTTCTCTTGTGTTCAGTAGACGAATATATGACGTTCCAAACATGCCTATACGGTATCTTATCTAGTAATAAAATAATAATATAATAGCAAACATTCCGTAAATCATATCTCCTCTTAGTTTATTATTATTTATATAAGCATATAAATTTCATTTGATATACAGGTTTCAGTTCATAGTTATTAGGTGCTTCAATTTTCAAATAGTCTAATAGATAACGTTCGAATCTCTCAGTATTATTTCAATGATTTAATCAGCCTATATAAAAATGCGACAGATGACACTAATAATTTAATTTTCTTATTGTTATCATTGGATAAATAATGGATATTTAAAACAACCAGTCCTTTATAAAAAAACATTAAATATTAATTTTATTATAGATGGTCAAATAAATTTCTATTAGTCTCACCGGATATTGCTCGCAGCGCCACCGGCATGTCACCAATTCATTTTTTTTTGCAAAACCTTCTATGGCATCCTAATATCCTATATAATCAATGCTATAAGTAAAAAACCTTATAACCAGATATTATAATATTATTGTATAGTTTCATTTGCCATAGCTCAAAATTGATTCATGTTTATAGATAAGAAGTAGCAAGGTAGCAAACAATTGTTGATATTGATAATGTTACGTTTTCAAATCAACACAAAAATATTACCTTTTTAAGTAAATTTGAATCAAATGTGACATATTTGCAGTAAGTCTTCCAAATGTAACTCTGTAGAAAATGAATTAATTATGTTATATTACTTACTTATTATTCATAGATGTTTATGATATGGCCACGGTTTGAAATAGTAGGAGGTGCAATTATGATCGCTGGCAAACGTCACGGTTGTATGAAATCGTTAACTTTCAGCGGTAAAGTATTCTAGCAGCGATTGGAAAATATTGGATTCTGATATCAAAACGACCTCTTTTCTGTGATATTGTCTAATATGAAAATAAAAGCCAACAAGAAAAATAATGTTGTCTAAAATTACTAAAGTTCGCTCTATGCAGTTGGCGATTTAATAAATATTATTTTTAATGGTATATATTGAGTGTGGATATTTGTAGTGTTATGTATCCTATGAGAAGTGATATTAATGCGCGCAGACGAGATTAATATCACTTCATCTCCTTCTTTTAGTTCTTTCACAAAAGTTATATCAAATTCACTTTTTAGTAAAGCATAATTAACAAATTTGACCGTCCGTTCACTTTGACGCTCACGACATTTGGACGATGTCAATACGGGATTTTTAACCACCCCTGTAGTACGACTGAGCTGCCGTGGTATCCTCGACATCGTTCCACTCCCATACTCAAAGGTAACTTCCCAGGCGGAGGGAGGCCCTTTGCATTTGTTTATGTGGTCTGACTCCTATTTTCGCATGTGCAGCTGGCGCCTATATAAAAATAAATAAACTTTAACGTTGCACAAGCCGACATTTAAGACAAATCATATTCACATTTAATTGGATACATAACAGTAATTGTATTAGAAAATTACGGAATCATCAATAATCGAAAAAAATCGGTTATATACCTATGCCTTTCCTGGCAAATAGCCAAGGATTAATTTGATTTGAATATTGATTTCATAATCAAAATCAACGATCGCCCTCTCTCGGCTGGCGAAAAAACCCGGTTGGGTTCACAAGCAACCGCCTCGAGCGGCGCGGTTCGTTTCTCGGCTAAGGACGGGTTTGGGCCAAGCAACATCACATGTCGTTAATATTTGATGTATGGAGGAATTTAATATTAGTGGAGCTTGTAATATGAGATATTTCAAGCAAAATTTCACAATTTAATTACGGCTCAACAAGGCATTTTTGCATCTTGAAGTCTTTAAGTTCAATATTTCGAGATTTAAAATATGACCAGCGCGCCCCCTGGTGCACCGATTTCAACCACAATTTTTTCTTGCCACGCCACTCTTGCAACTCTTGCCACGGTCAAATAAAACCTGGATGTCAAATTTCAACTCAATCAAAAGAAGGGTTTGGTTTCAATCGTGGAGAATACACACAGATATATAATCAGACAGACAGACAGATTTCAATCTGTAAATGGTTGTAATCGTCTTAATGGGGGTCGAAATGGACATTTCCATATCTCGAAAAAAAAATAGGCGCATTCACAACACTTTCCCTCCTTGCCGGTTGGTGGGGCGGGAAAGTAAAAAGACATTAAAAGCACCATTGTTTATGCTTAAATATGGTAATGGGGACAGAAGCCAAAGTCTCTCTCAGGTCGTCTTTGGGATTATGTTAGTTTTAACCCTAAAATAAATATATTTTTATCCAGTCTACTTAGAAGCCTTTGATTGACCACTAAAATAAATACTTGTGGCACTCGGGGACTGCCACGGTAAAGCTATTGCATAGCATTTTTAACAACTTATGCAATTATATTTATTTATTTATTTTATTTTTTCTGATATCAGATAACTGCGCTCTATCGGAAAACGTTGAAATTATTCCGAATCATTTGCGGCAGCAAATGCTTCGGAATAATTTAAATGTCTTTCGATAGAGCGCCGCAAACGAATTTTTTATTCAATAAAGCAAAAAAACCGAATTATTCGAAAAAAATCGTAGATAAAAAGATAGATAATTACATTATCTTTAAAATGGTGCAGGTTTCATAATAATACGCCAGATAGTATTTGCGTAGTAGTCGTTTTTGTGTTCGGTTAGACCTAATTTCACAAATTAATTACACTATGTAATATAAACAAAATCTAAAATATTCAAAGCTAAGAATATTAGGAAAATGTTTTTGTTTAACATATATTTTTTTCGAATCGTAAGCAGTACTCATTTAGACGTAATTATCAGTTTAAAATCATTAATTTTCGTTAAGAAATTTCTTCATTCGGTCGCCGCGCTGGCCTAGGCCCGCGATAAAAGCTATGCAATAGCTTAAAAATGTTTTGAAATAATAGCTTCTTAACTTAATAAAGCTCAAAAACCAATAACTTTCTTATAACCTGGAAGTTTGAAAATCTGGAAATATTGTAATAGAGAATGTTAGTAGTTCAGAATATGTGCATTTTGCTTCGGAGGGTAAAACCACCCAGTCGCTTGCACAAATTTGCGTATTGAATGCGATGACTTCTTTCTACTGCGATTTTCTGACAATTCTATTAAAAATTTATATTACTGAGGAATTGAATCGATATGAGTTTTCAAATTAAAGTGCAGTAAAAAAATAGTTTACATGCGGTTACGAAATTTTGATGGCCTTAAAAAAACTCAAATTAATCTACTCTCCGTGCGGAGTGGGGGAGAGTAGAATAATTTGAAAAGTGCGGAGTAGGGGGAGAACCCCCTACTCCGCACTTTTTCACGGGGTTAGATCCGCTCAGATTATGTCACTGTAGTAGGTATGAGTCGAATATAAATTGAAGCTGAACACCACAAAGACCAAGTACTCAATGTCAATAAAGTGCATGGGTACCTAACGTCAATCATGGCTTAGGGCCGGGCGACACGATGCGGTGCGGCTGCGGCGCGGCGCCTGAGCGGTGCCGCTGCGTCGTCCTACATACAAATATCCATGGTATGTCACACGGTCCGTTCCGGCGCCGCACCGCACGCAAACCGGTAATATGCGCCGGAGCGGCAACGCTCAGTTTTTAGGTGCAGTCGAAGGAGGGTACATGCTTGCCTGTTTCATTTGTTTTCACGTATTTTTATTAATTTTTAATCGAAGTGTTGCAAAATAAGTATTAACGAAGAAGATATTGGCATTGTCAACCTCATTTCACTAGTTCTACATTCAATTAACTAATACACTATTCGCCCACTGCGGCGTCGTAGTAACGTTGCGGCGCCGCACCGTGCACTGTACGTGTGTACGCCCATACGGCGAAATTTTTGCGGTGCGGCGCCGCACCGCATCGTATGAACCGGCTCTTAAGGAATTAGACTTGAGAAGACTGCTTATATATTTAGTGTCTTAGAAGACTGCCTGTATATTCACGGCTATAATTTTAGTGACAACTAAGACACGTTTGTTTGTTTGTTTCCGCTCTTTATTGTGAAATTTCACAATGGCGGGTTTATTGTTATTAGACAATCTCTTACAACCAACCCTACTATGAAGTGTTTATGCGAGTATGTATGTGTGTGCATGTAACATTTGTGTGAAAGTCTGTGTCTTGTTATTGAATTTGATCAACAGAATTGAAATGCAATTCCATTAATTTTATCCCAGCGGATAATGGTGAACCAGTCGGTAATCGAACCCGGACCTATAAACGTAAGATCAGGCGACCTAACCACTGTGCCACCGGGTCCTGTCATGAGCAATGAGCGAAAATTATCTCACAGGATATATGATGTCTATCGCATAGATAGCCCTTTCTGCGTTATCATGTCATGTCCTATCACGGCATGACCCTGTTAGCTGCTTGGCCCTAGTGCCCTACTCATTTGCTGTAACTATATAATACAATTGAAGTAATATACCAAAAATACTCCCTACTTTATTTTAAGTCGAAGAGGCAACTCCCTCTGTAAATGCCACAGGGAAGTGCTAAAGTATCAATTTCCGACAACAAATTTTTAAATATTTTTAACATTCTACCTACCGGCCGTGTGTGCTTTGTACTGGCTAAGTAAACTGGAGATAATTTTGTATAGAAAACCGGAGCGTACAGGAACAAATTGTCTATTATTTTTGGTACATGAATATTCCCTTTGATAAGAAAGGTTATAAGAGTGCAATACACCTATGTAATGCAAACCAATTTTAGCCCACCAGTCCTAAAATAAAGTTTATTGTCACACGGATAAACAAGCTAACTATAATAATAATATTAATAATAAAACGCTTTATTCTTAAGAAAAAGCACTATTTTAGAGCTAACCTATACTATTGTATGAGCATTATTTACGAAGAGACTACATAACTTAACCTATATAAAGAGTTATGCCAAATAAAACAAAAGAGGGTAAAAAGAAATATATACTTAACTCTTTGTAGTTTGGTTTGGCACAGGATGTGCCAAACCAAACTAATCTAACACTTATAAGGACATTAAAGTTTAAAAAGGAGGGGAATGTGAGGGGAAAGGGAATTTATCTGGAAGAATTCAAATGCTCTCTGAGTCTGTTTTTAAAACTTGTTATGCTTGGCGCGGTTCTCACATCTTTTGGCAAAGCATTCCAAAGACGGTCTCCATGCACGGTGAAAGTGAATGAGAAGAAGTCATTGCCGTGACTAGGGATACAGAGTAGCAGGTTGTCTTTTGATCTCAGAGGGCGTCCATGAGCCCATAGTGCAGTAAATCTGCCGGCAAAATAATTGGGAGCGACGCCATCCCAGACCTTGAAAAGCATACAAAGAACTCGCATATCTCTTTTCCCTTGGGTTGACAGCTAGTAAAGCTTCTTCTCTGTGTACTCCGTGATGTGGTCCAATTTTCTGAGGCCATGGATAAAACGAATACTAACATTTTGGAGACGCTCAACTTTGGTGGGTTACGCTAACTCCTCTGTGAGGTCGAGAAATGCGACGACAATCCAATAGGGTGAGGAGAGCAGACTATAATAGATATATTTAAAAAAATTTTGATTGCACTTAATAATCAAAGTTCACTTAGCATCATATCCACCCCAAATGTCGAAGTTGTATTCTAATTTAGTGCTTCTGGCAGGAATATTGTATAATATAAATATTACAGAGATAGTTTTAAAATATCAAATGTACGTATTTAGCTAAGATGAAAGATGGAAGCGAGTCCGGAATGAAGATATTAGAAACATTTCAAGAAAAGCACACTTTTATGATTACTTGCGGCATCCATAATGCCCGATGGGTTACTATTAGTAGCCGGTGACGATATAAGCCATTTTTTATTTGGGATAAAATTAATCAGAATCAAAATATAATAATTCAGGAATCAAATATTTGGATAAAATATTTGATTCCTTTCAATATTCCTATATTGAAAGGAATCAAATATATAGGAATCAAATATATAGGAATATATAGGAATCAAATATTTAGGAATCAAATATATAGGAATATATAGGAATCAAATATATAGGAATCAAATTTTTAATTGGGATAAAATAATTCAGGAATCAAAATATACTCACCCTGCCATCACTATATTTATTTGAGTGCATCAAACTAGTAGCTAAAGACATATCTAAATTTAAGAAACCTGTAGAAGTACATAATCACTTGACTAGGTCGAGGAACAATCTACTATTACCTCGTCCGAACCTAGAAATTTTACGCAGATACCCTAACTACGTGGGAATGTCCTTTTTTAATAAACTGCCACAAAACCTAAAAGACCTAATATGTAGGGAAAAGAAAATATTAGTTTTCTATTCGGAAGTCAGAAAGCTACTAATTTATAAGGAATTATATGACATAAATGAATTTTAATTATATTTTAATTTTAATAATCTTTAATAATCGTTTTAATGACAAAAATGAATTTTAATAATTAATAATAATGAATTTTAATAATAATCTTCTAGACTATAAATACCACTTGTTCAAGTATGCGTATATAATCTAACAAACATGACTTCCATCTATATTTTTTATCTACAATTTGAACTCTGTCTCTATCGTTATTAATTTATATCTGTATATGACATGTATAATTTACGAAGTGAACTTTAGAACTGAACGGAAATTAAATCACGAAAGAATTAAATTGTAAATAATATTAAATGTACCTAACACCTAGTTTTAGTTTCGACAATCTGTAAAGATTTTTTGAAATAAATGAATTGAATTGAATTGAATTGAAAACGGATTTTATTTGAATACTGTCGGTTGAACTCAATAACAAATCACTTAGTATTACAGTGAATAGATACAGTAAAAAATTACAGTTTATTAAAAAATAAAGCCGGTTGCGGATTTTAGTCAAATTACAGAAATTATATTGACAGCTTCTTAATATAACTAAAATAACTTAAATTGTACTAGTACATAAGAGGGTTGGGCTTAGGAGTACATGTGTGAGCCTCTGGAGTACATTTTACTAGTGAATGTGTTGAGTGTGTGGATATCTAGAATATTCAGCAAGTTGTGTAAAATTTCTATTGTAAATATTGTGTTGAGTTTATAAACTGACATGAAATAATAACAGTCATTGTCTCAAAAGTATAATAATAGTAATAATAATCAGTGAAATAGCTTAAACGAATAGCCAGTTAATTATATTGGTTAGGATTGGATCTACGAAATATTTATAAGTTCTTATGGATTTTTTAAAAATGTCAGTACCATTTGAATGGTTATCATAAAGCTTACAGCAGCCTGTGAGTATTTCTGGATGCATTCATATTAAAAGTTGGTAATCGAAAAAGGTAATATTGGCGCGTGGTTCTCATTGGAGCGGTAATATTGATCTCGCCCAGCAGGTCACAGCATTCGAACGTGTCATTCATTATATTATAAAGACATAGAGCATCATTCAATTTGCGCCGATGAGATAGCGAGTCTATTTTAAACAGTAATAGTAATAGCCTAGCTATTATTATTACAATAACTTGAAATTTAAATACAGAACGAACTTATATTAGTTATTTTGTAGTGTGTGTATTTCTAATGGACCTGATAATGGGGAGACCATATAGGCGAAAGCAAACTCAACGTCAGCTCGAACAAACGCAATTTATAATAGCTTTAACATTAATGGATTAGTAAATTCGATCGAATCGGATGGAACATACATGTACACACATTTCTAATAGTAGGTTTGGTTGTATGAAGTGTGTGTGTGCATTTGTAGTGTGTGTGTGTATTTGTAGTGGACCTGATAATGGGGAGACGATATAGGCGAAGCGAACTCAAGGTCAGTTCGAACAAACGCAATTTACATATCCTGCAAGGCAGTCTCTCATCAAGGTAGAATATCATGACTCGGGAATCGTTGAGAATAGTTCCAGAAATCCACCACATCCCGGCTTCGAGCTACAGCCAACAAAATTGTAATAACTAACTTTCGGTAGCGGTCATAGCGCCAGAAGAAGAAGATGAAAGAATGCCCCAGTTAACTATTAACCCAGATCCCCCCCGAGTATCCGAGTTAGCATTTAAATAGGCGGTGGCATCGAAAAGAGGACGGTTAATATCTGAGAAGGCGCCCTCAGGAGAGGGTGACGCGACGCGGGCGTCAGCGTTGCCAGAGTGACTTTATGCCCTGGGTCTTCCTGCAGGAAATGCGTTGAATGTAATAAAAATAAACGGCGACAGTGGTGCCGCGATGCGAGAAGTGTCACTGAATGGAAATTGAAAACGGTGAAAAAGGAACGTCGACAGAAACAGAAGGCAATAAAATGTACGGCGCCCGCATCCATAGGTATCAACAACATACATAGGTGTTATGCGATTTGGAATTGTATTGGACACGCCTGCTGTATCCTGAAATCCCTTCTTTCCATAAATTCTACTTTGTTTCATCCCCTCCAATTATTAAGTATGTACCTGAGTAATATTTTCATTACCGCAAAGCAACGTCTGTGTTCGAAAATTTAGTCCGTATTGCGTGCGTGTTCAAAACACATCGTTATTTCTCACTTTGTCCGTAACAGAAAATTTATTATATTCTTTGTCGCGAGTACCGTGTACTTCGGGAAACATCATAAAGACCTGCACCAGCATCTGGAGTAACTACCTATCAGCAGAGCAGCCAAGGAAGACTAGTCTTCCTAGGAAGAAGCGATATTTTAAAGTACTTCTTTTCTAATTTCTGGCTTTATCAACACTTGGTTTTCTAGCTCTTACCATCCCTTTCCAAAAATGCAGTCCTCCGCCGAACGTTCAGGATATCGAGAAAGTGTAGCTCGTTAAATATGTAATGGCCATTTTTTCACACTGACCATTTTGAACTTAAATAAATTTGGTTTAAGTTGGAACTCTAAATAAAAAAAAATATATATTCAAAGCCATGTTACTACTTTTTTCAACATTAGTTAATAATTTGTGTTTCGTCTAGGATATGTTCATGATAATGTTTAATTTATGCAAATCGAAACCAATAATGTTTAATTTATGCAAATCGAAATTAAGAACGAAACGTCTGATATATCCAAGCGACTGCCATCCCTCAATAGTTTTAATGATCATCATCATCAGCGCACTTCATTTTAGATTCTTCCTCTAGGCAGAAGTCTGGAGACGCTTACAGATCACCGCTTTTATATTGTAGCTCGCGATTTAATCACGCCCCGCCATAATATATAAAAGTTAAACAAAAAAGGTCCTAAGTGGGAGCCCTGTGGTACCCCCGAAGGGGTGGTAATTATCTATATAGGTAACCGTCAACTACAACAGCCTGACTGCGATTAGGTATGCGCATTTGAAGAAAACCATATATGAATATATCGAACGAGTACCGAATGTATCTACATACTAGTTGTGCGCGCCGATACCTTCTGACCGGCGGCTGTCTAATTTGTCGGCGGGGGTGGAAGGTGAAAACAAAAGAAACATTGAAAGCAAGCTACTTTATTACTTCTTTTTAATACAGTACTGGCTTCCTGCCAAATTTTAATTTAAAATACTAAAACTGGAGTATTCACCAACAAAAGAAAAACAAAAAATTATAAATAAAATTAACCACGTATAAGTCACATATGTAAATTATTTTGTGCACTTATGTAACTTTGCCCTTTTGGCTGTTATGGGCAGTCCCGCGACTAAGACTTCTTTGATCATTTCTCCGATATCTTCCCCTATATTATATGAGTAACAAAGGTACAATTTTCAAATTCGAGGGAAACACTAAGAAAATCAACTCAATGCTATATAATTATTTTTCTTAAAAGCATTGCTGTCATCATATCGAATGTTATACTTCGGATTAAATTTATAATTAAAGCCTTCATGCTTTCATATATATATATATATATATATATATATATATATCTTAATATATATAAATTACGTGTCACGTTGTTTGTCCGCGATGGACTCCTAAACTACTTAACCGATTTGAATCAAATTTGCACACAATGTGCAGTTTGATCCAACTTGAAAGATAGGATAGCTTACGTCTTAATTTATAGTCGCGATATTATTTTATTGCAATGTCTATTATTTGACATTCGCAATTATCTGTTAGTTCCAAACGATTTTAACAGATGGCGTTATCTATTGAGTAATCCATAGATGGCGCTGCTATGTTAAACCTACAAACGTCATAGTCGGCCAAGCGTTATTCTAAATTCAAAATATTGTGAAGGTAATACAGTGAAATGATTCCTGCTTTTTAATTATTTGTGCTTCATTGTTCAAAACTCTTTAATTAAAATATATACATGTAAGTATTATCACATAGTTATAAAAGTGGAATAACTGCAGTATAGGAACCTCTCTCCATTTTTTTCATTTTAATGCTAAATCTGGAAGAAAATTGTGTCGGTCGCTATAAATAAGCGAGATATAGGCATTCAAAGTTTAAATGTTAAAAACAGGCCAAAATAATATAATATAAAAATGGATGTTGGTATATCTGTATGCCCGTCTGTCCGAGTTTAATAGACTCCGAAACCGTTTGACCGATCACCATGAAAGTTGGCATATATATGTATTTTTTCATGGTTAAGGTTTTTATATATATCCGCTTTGTTGCAACTTTCAACTAGACGGCGCTGCAGCACACCAACGTCTATACTGCTCAACCGATCGCCATGAAAATTGGTATACATTGCTATTTGAGAACAGATATAACACGGGCAACGCCGGGTAATACCACTCGTATATATATATATATATCTTAATATATATAAATTACGTGTCACGTTGTTTGTCCGCGATGGACTCCTAAACTACTTAACCGATTTGAATCAAATTTGCACACAATGTGCAGTTTGATCCAACTTGAAAGATAGGATAGCTTACGTCTTAATTTATAGTCGCGATATTATTTTATTGCAATGTCTATTATTTGACATTCGCAATTATCTGTTAGTTCCAAACGATTTTAACAGATGGCGTTATCTATTGAGTAATCCATAGATGGCGCTGCTATGTTAAACCTACAAACGTCATAGTCGGCCAAGCGTTATTCTAAATTCAAAATATTGTGAAGGTAATACAGTGAAATGATTCCTGCTTTTTAATTATTTGTGCTTCATTGTTCAAAACTCTTTAATTAAAATATATACATGTAAGTATTATCACATAGTTATAAAAGTGGAATAACTGCAGTATAGGAACCTCTCTCCATTTTTTTCATTTTAATGCTAAATCTGGAAGAAAATTGTGTCGGTCGCTATAAATAAGCGAGATATAGGCATTCAAAGTTTAAATGTTAAAAACAGGCCAAAATAATATAATATAAAAATGGATGTTGGTATATCTGTATGCCCGTCTGTCCGAGTTTAATAGACTCCGAAACCGTTTGACCGATCACCATGAAAGTTGGCATATATATGTATTTTTTCATGGTTAAGGTTTTTATATATATCCGCTTTGTTGCAACTTTCAACTAGACGGCGCTGCAGCACACCAACGTCTATACTGCTCAACCGATCGCCATGAAAATTGGTATACATTGCTATTTGAGAACAGATATAACACGGGCAACGCCGGGTAATACCACTCGTATATATATATATATATATATATATATATATATATATATATATATATATATATATATATATATATATATATATATATATATATATATATATATATATATATATATATATATATATATATATATATATATATATATATATATATAGTTATATTTGATAAGGTTTGTAAAGAAATCCGTTTATAGGATGATGTTTTTATTTAAAATAAAATTAGTAAAAGCTACTTAAAAAGTAGCGAAGGAAATCCCAGCTTGTATTGGGAAATGCTTATGTTTGAATGAGATATACTTACGGATGTGCACGACTTTCGACGGTGCAATGTAAGTTTAAAGGTCCTTTTGCAGTCGACAATAACTCTAAGTGATAGAGCTATTGTCGAATAGCGCTAAGTGATAGAGATATATATATATATATATATATATATATATATATATATATATATATATATATATATATATATATATATATATATATATATATATATATATATATATATATATATATATATATATATATATATATATATATATATATATATATATATATATATATATATATATATATATATATATATATATATATATATATATATATATATATATATATATATATATATATATATATATATATATATATATATATATATATATATATATATATATATATATATATATATATATATATATATATATATATATATATATATATATATATATATATATATATATATATATATATATATATATATATATATATATATATATATATATATATATATATATATATATATATATATATCACACATATATATATATATATATATATATATATATATATATATATATATATATATATATATATATATATATATATATATATATATATATATATATATATATATATCACTTAGAGCTATTCTGGAATTCGTGGTCCTTATAGGTAAGTCTTCTTTTTTAAGGGTTACATTATACTGTATAAAGTTGACCATCGCATCGTCAGATACCGAATCGAATGGTAAAAACGATCTGCAAATCCATAAAGCAAAGTCACGCCCAAGAAGCTCTTTTCTGTTAACATCTTTTGATAAGTTGTTAGCAGACCTTAGCGGGGGTTTTTGTCGAAAAATATTATTATTTGATTACTTACGCAAAAAAAACCGTCTTCTTTTAAATTATGCTTATCTCCTAAATTATATGATAAATAACTTGTGCTTACCTTTGAACTGTAAGATTTTATTAGATATCTGAAAAAATACAAAAAAAGCATATTAAATTGACTTTCATTCAAAATCAAATACAATCATTTATTGTCTCAAAATAAAGTTGCAAATACAAAATAACTAAACCTAACCTAACTGGATCGTTTGAGACGTCCGCACTAAGGCAGGCTCATTATATAAATCCGAGCCCCTTGCTCATTTAATAAACCTCAGTTTCTTGACTGGTATATTTCCAACATGGCTGAAAAAAGCGATAATAAAACCAATATTTAAAAGTGGTAAAAAAGAAGATATAGGAAATTATCGCCCTATCTCCCTCCTCAGTGTGGTTTCTAAAGTGTATGAAAAAATATTCAAACATAGACTAACACAATATCTAGAGACACAGAAGCTGCTATCTAATAATCAGTATGGCTTTAGACAGGGTCGGGGAACCAGTGAGGCCATCAATGCTGTCATACAATATATAGTGGAAAACATAGACAAAGGAAAAAAGGTAATTGCCACTTTCCTTGATCTGTCAAAGGCTTTTGACACAGTGTCCCATGTAATCCTCGAAAAAAAACTAACTGACTACGGAATCGATGGTGTGGCCATAAAATGGGTTCGGAGTTACCTAGACGGGAGGACTCAGAGCACAGTAATTGGTCGACAAATAAGCGAAGCGACCAACGTGTCATTCGGTGTCCCTCAAGGTAGTGTTTTGGGTCCAATTCTCTTTTTAATCTACATCAACGAATTGTGCGAATTACCTGTTAATGGTAGAATTGTATCCTTCGCGGACGACAATGTGCTTCTTACTGCGACTAATAATTGGAATGATACATTCTTCAAAGCTCAAAGTAACTTGGAACTGGCTAAAACTTGGATTGACAACCATATTTTAACACTAAATGCTGCGAAATCAAAATTTATCACTTTCAGCTTGCGGGGAAATCCCAGCCAGGTTCTCAACCAAACACTTGCCATTCATACCGACAAATGCTTGGATAAGAATAGATGTGTATGCACTAAATTAAGCAAATCTGCAACAGTCTCCTACTTAGGCATAACGGTAGATGAGAAGCTATGTTGGGAAAATCAGATTGCAAATTTGAGTTCGAGAATTAGAAAGCTGGTTTATATATTTCTTCGGCTGCGCAACATTCTGTCCAAAACAACCATAAGAATGGTATGCATGGCCTTGTGTCAGAGTATTTTGTCCTACGGAGTCGCGGCATGGGGCGCTACTACTAATGATAATCTGGATAGATTGACAAAAGCGCAGAAATTATTATTGAGAGTAATTCACAGGAAAAACCGGCGTCATCCATCTGCCTTGTTATTTTCCCAATCCCATGTGCTATCAGCTAAACAGTTATTCATTAAGCAAGCGCTTCTTGCATTCTACAAATCTAGAGATGACCACGCCCGAACTCAAAACAATCTGAACACAAGAATGTCCGCGAGTATCAATTATATAATTCCGTCAGTCAGGACAACATTTGCCCAGAGACATATATTCTACATAGCCCCAAAATTATATAATTCCCTTAGTGAAGACATGAAAAATTATCCTAACATAAAAATATTTAAAGCAAACCTTAATAGATGGCTACTTAACAAGGGATATGTAAAATCTGATCAACTTCTTTGCAACGCACGACAATTTATTTAGTATCACTTATCTATTTTTCTTAATTAAATTTTATTAAATTACAACTATAAATATATATATATTTATTACATAGCTATATTTTTTATAAAATTGGTATATTTATGTGTATATACAGGTGGTGGGTCCAAATAATTTATTTTAAAAAAATACTTCATTTCTTAAAATTGCATAAAAATATGCACATCTAGAGACGGGCCAAATTATCGCCTAGTTAGATGTGCTATTGGCAGTAAAGGTCATGTAAGATGTGTTAAACCTCCCTATATTAATTATTAAATAATTTATATAATTATTATAAGATTACATGACCTATGAATGAACTGTATACCTAATCCTATGTACCTAAATAAATAATAAATAAATAAATAATAAATTATACGTTTATTTCAATACTGCCTATATGATAAAATAAAGTAATAAACCGAGAAATGTTATCAAACCAACACTACGATATTATAATTACAAAGTCCTAGAATTAATCAAATAAGTAATTCCTATAATAAATTCATTTAACCCCTCCTATGGCGGGGTAAAAATTTCTGCCCGGGATAGTTTTGCGCATAACTTTTAAACTACTATACGGATCGTAAAAAGAATAACTGCAAAATGATCGCATTGAAATTTGAAATATTATAACGTTACAACATTATCTCGTAAAACAATTAAGATAATAATGAATAAATATTACAGTTAGCACAGCGCGGAAAGCGTCTAACCAAAAATGGTTAGCTCACATAGGAAGGTTAAACTGTACAATTTTATATAAATTTGTATGGAAATAAATATAATCATTCAAAATATTTAAATTACTTTGCAATAAACGTATCAAATCAAAATTTACCATCTCATAACATCATCATCGCTTTTAGTTTTACCTCCAGAATATACATACGTAACATACCTGATCATATACATACGTTGTTTTTTCCAATTTTGTTTTGATACTACCTATTGTGTGATTATTTTTTGTATAAAGTGCTTGATGACTATTAATATTCTTATAATAATTATCTATTTTATATGTATACTCATGTACATGGATTCAGCTCTATTTTTTTTAAATTTTATTTGTCTGCCGTGTAAAGCCGACTTTAGTCAACGCTATTGTCGAATTAATGTTTATGCTTTAATCGTTTTATATCTACATTTAAACTGACGAATTCTAATATGCGATAATTAGCTTTAATTCATAATTCATGCTTTTATTGTATATTCTGAATAAATAAATTGAATACTGAATACTGAATACACTGTAAACAGGATACGGTGTCTGTAGAAACCAAATCTATTTTTAACGTCCTTTTCTAGGTACCAAAATTATTCCAACTGAAAATATTCTTCAACGTTGTATAGAGTTCTAACCGTAAACCGTTTGATTTCTATTCTTAATATCGTTTTGCGAATCTTCATTATTATCTGACATGGCGTCACGATTCGGGTCACAGACACAGTACACACGTACATTCGTACTTGCGCACTGCGTACACGTACATTCGTGTAACTTTATTGTATTTACGATACAAAACTGCAGCGTGCGCCACGACGAGCGGCGCACACTTTTAATACCCTCCGAACGACCATAATATCAGTACATATTATCCTTTAAATATATTTTAAAACTCATTGCTAAGCATTTAGTGCTAAGTCCAAATAAAATCAGAACGCCTATAGATGGAGCCCATGTGTATATCAACATTGTAAACACTATTCCAGCAACTGTTTGACAAACAGAAACTGCTTATCTACAGATTCAGAAATAAATTGTGCTGCGGAAATGGTTAGGTGGTTTCTGGGATAGGGCTGAAATAAGGGCTACCCCGGAAAAAGACTTGGGCGATATTCAGTACCTACATATATTAATTACTAAAGAGTATACTCAAACCAAGCGGATGCAAAATTATTGCAATGTTTCAGTTTGAAAACGTCAATATAAAAGGCGTTCTATCCGTAGCAATAGTGTTCTGTAAATTGAAATTATGTTTTCATAATTAATTATTACATTTACATTAACAAACTGCATGTGGAAGTTTATTTGGTTATCTATTATTATGTGTTTGTAAATATGTACTTAAAACTCTATTTAAATTATATATAAAGCAAATCGATCCATAACACTAGATAAAATAAATATTTTTTCCAGATTGTTTCAGTTATTGGATTGATTTTCATATTGAAGACTATTAGTTATTTTATATTTAATCCGTACAATATCTCTGAGCTCACTTAGCCACATAGACATTCGCCAGACTTAAGGAGATGTCTAATCGCCTGTGTTGTAAAAACACAGTCTTTGTCGGGACGCTTCTCTGATTAATACCACGAAATACATAAGCAAAACAATGTTGCTACACATCCATTCCAACGATTTTTTAACGTTTCCTGTATGCATATCTGTAATCTTTTAAATATCTACATACTCTTAGCCCCTAGAGAAACCACTATTTTTTATTATTGCAACCCTATTCTGTACCCGTAAAAGGAAATAAGAGGCAACCGCACAGTCGCCTCGCTCGACCTCAGGGGACCGCGAAAATGTACGGGAACGAAGCTGATTCCGACAGACCTAACAAATTCTCGTACGAAACATTCGGAAGGACGGTTCTGGTGTATTTTATTGCCACTGGGATACAAGGGTTAAACATAGATGAATGTTAAGAACCTCTTGTTCGCGTGTGGATTATCCAAGAAGACATTGTGTAATATACTAGTTGATTATCTATACTCTAATATTCGCGGTCATCGTCTCACTTAGTCAGACCCGCTAACCTATATAAAGAATCTAGCAAGCGGAGTCTCAGAAGTTTTTGTCCTAGGACCTTACAATTCAAGATATTCATCCGATTGGACAAGGTCATTGTATCGCAAGTAAGCTTTTGTCTTATTCTTGTTTTTACACGACTGTCCAATATAAAAGGAGTGTAATGTGTTCAGGGTTCATCCTTGTATGTTTTCCGTTTCTTTATTCTACCATAACTTTTAAACGCTTAAACGAATTTAAAAGTGTGTGATATTGACATGATATTTGACATTTAGGGAATTCAAAAATAAATTAAAGAAATAGTTATCGAATCATGACAGACTAACCATACATCAAATGTTAGAAATAATAGAAATAATGGTATAATAAAACTTAGGTGCACAAATTATTAACATATTTTTAAACATGGATGTTGAGTATATTTTAACATTGAACTAACTACCAGAAATTATTGACTTTGACAGTGAATTATACTATTTTGACTAGGTATTTTTATATTAAATCCTATATTACTTAACATATATTAAATATTAATGACTGTTTCTTTCTTTTCTCACATATAACTTTATTTATATTATTTAATCGAATTTTATACTATATTTATTGCCGATTATAAAATGGAATTGCATTTTATGTATTATATTATATTTTAATATTTTTTTATTTTATTCTGAAGACCACATTTTAGGGCAATTTAGTGTTATTAGCTTTTTACTAAAACTTGTACAATTGTAAGCAACCAAGCAATCAAGCAAACTTGATTGTAATATTGTAGTCCTGTCCGCCCTAGAACGGGCTAGTCCCAGTTAGGTGACAGAAACAAATAAGCAAAAGGTTAAGGTTTTGCCATTCGGTTCCTGTTATTTTTGTAAGCTAATCAATGTTTTATACTAATTAATTCTTAAAGAAAATAAAAGAAATAAAATTGTTAGAATCGTTATATCATCCCGAGTGTCATAGGGTACCTAAACTGTCCAAATATCAAGTAAGTATGTAGTAGTCTAAATGTCCAAATGTTTAAATTTCAATAAATTAACATGGTGATTGTTGTCAAATGAAAGGTCTGATTGAGTGCATTCCGGAAATATACTTGTATCTAAATGGATAATACATAAACAGCAAATATTTCATAAAGAACCACTATAAAAATAATTATAAATACAATAGTTTACATTACATAACGGCAGTCGTGCTTTTTATTCTTTTTTATATTTTTTATTCTTTCGTTTTTAATTCTATTCGCTGGTTTTTCTGATGTCAATTCCCGATATACACTGCTTTTCTATTTTCAGAAGACAATGTAAGGTTAAATTGTTAATAGGGGAGCACAAGACTGTAACAACGGAAAGTACAATATTATAACTATTTAAGATGGATGATATAGAGTTTAAAAAAGTGTCAGAAGGGGTATAATTGTCAGAAGGAGAGGAAGATAATATTTTCAAAGTCTAAACCCCAGATGGGAGTTTGTTGTGTGTGTGTGTGTTTGTTTGTTTGCCTTTGCACACGATAGCGACAAGCGAATTATTATGCCCGAAAAGCGAAATATGATGAGCAAGAAATAAGATGTATATTTTAAATATAGGTAAGCAATAGTAACGCATACAGGATCCCACTCTACAGAGCTATTATCACACCTAAACAGGCCTATTTACGCTTGGTACACAATTTACTTGATCTTTTGGTAACAAAGATTTTTCGTTATTAATTTATCGCTAATTTGATTTCGAATCACGGAAGGAAATAACGGTGAAATACAAATACTAGTACGTAATGAAATACATATATATATATACATATATATATATATATATATATATATATATATATATATATATATATATATATATATATATATATATATATATATATATATATATATATATATATATATATATATATATATATATATATATATATATATATATATATATATATATATATATATATATATATATATATATATATATATATATATATATATATATATATATATATATATATATATATATATATATGTACGAATGTACCGCGCGAAATTTGTAGCAGCCGACGATTCGGTGACGTTGCAGCTGCCGTTGTCCAGGGTAGACTGAAAGAGCTGTCAATCCGTTGTTTTGCGGGTAGGCCGCATACCGCTGCCGCCACTGCGTAGGTTATAACAGTGGTGGGGGGCCGGGCTCGGGTGCTACAAATGGGTCACCGAAACGTCGGGTGCTACAAATTTCACGCGGTAAATTCGTTTCTATCCTATTTATAATGTCAAACAACCGCGATAGTCTTCGAATTTATATGTATATACGTACGTTATGAAAGGTGCGTTTTCCATTTCTCCCTTATCCGTATTTCCTGGATCGCACATTAATCGGCCAGCTGCCAGCTGAGTTATCTGTAAAGAATAGCCGGTCAGCATTCTTGTCGTTATAGAGTTTTAAACGATTCTCATTTTTCACTCGCCAAAAGCGATTTGCTCACAAAAGTGTTCGTAATGGTGCTGCTGCATTGTAATGGCGCTGCTGTATGTTGTATTTTAGCTTTAATTTTTTTAACTTACATCAAAGTGTTTTCAGTTGTGCTTAATGAGGTAGAAACCTACAGTTTTTAATTAAACGTTATTGATACGTTGCATTTATAATGATCCCATTAATTTGATTTCAACAATTGCACGTCGTATTAAAATTGCTGGATTGCGGATCCATGCATGCAAATAACTAACGAGGCTGATTATTTCATCGAAAATTCATTGGATGAACGAATGGAAATCTGATTGAATACTACAATAATTAATCTTATAAATTTAAAATGATTTTTTCCGAGTACGGGATACGATGGAAAAATATTTGCTTAATTAACATCACTAAATTCGCGAATTCATAGCGGCGGGTTATATTAAATATTGCCTCATTGTTTTAAAACTCCAAAAATTGGGAAATGTGGTTTCGCCAATTAGGGCTAAATAAGGGGTTAGATTTTTGCTCCTTTTAATGAGTGTCGCGTTAATTGAAATTAATTTACGTTAGCTTCCCTTTATCGAAAAGAGCCATTAGACGCCTGACATACCAATTAAAATTATATTGTACTCACTGAAACTCCGCTATTCAGGATTCCACAAGCAATTAGAAAAAGATGAAGTTTTATTTTAGCTTGGTAGGTTGGTAGGTGATGCCCTCCTATTTTTTGGGATTTTATTCGATACTTAATACATATACAAGGTAGGCATTTATATTTATACAGGCCGAGATAAAACAGAACCATTAAAGACGTGATATGTTACACTTTTAAGATTGCCGTCTGTTGACCTGTTGTTTATAATGCCTGCTGATGATATAAAATAACTTTTATCTGCTGTAAGACCTGTCATGTACCGGATGCCCGCATATGCATCCGTGGAGCATCCGTTTATGTAAATGATTTACTAAATGATTAAATAACATAGTAAATAGATATAAAGTGGAAAATTGGATAAGTCAAGGCATTTAGGGAGATTTCTGACCTTTCCCTGTGTGCAGTTTCTTCTTTTATGATCATATATTTGATCATCTTTACTAAAAAGTTGTTCATTCAGAACGCTGGTCGATTGAGTAGGGGGGAGGGGGGGAATTAATATAAGCGCAGTATGGAATAGATTAATATATATTTTACATTTTCTCTACATCATATTATCGCATCACGCGGAGAGTTCGATCCTTTTTTCTCTGTTATAACCGTTAATTGTAATAATAACTGTTATAATCATTTATCGATATTTCACATCGTAATCACATCTGGCAGTGTTACTACATAAAAACAAAGGTGAGAATGGAAACGGAGATCCGTTTTACCAAATAAAACATCCGATTTTTCATACAATATTTAAATTCAATGCTACATAGTTTATTTTGTTAACCGAAAGGGTTTCGCGATCAAGTGGGTTGTTTTTACTAACACATGATCGTTATAAGTCTGGGCTTCCATGTCCGCTCAGCGACACTGTACAGATTAAGAGAATAGTTGATATATGGAATATCCGCATCCTCGGATATCCTTTTAAAATATCCGCGTCCTCGTCCGAATCCGCATCCATGGATCTGAAAAGTTAAACATCCGGCACAGGCCTGACTGCAAGTGCCAAGGCCCGCGAGCTCTGTTAGCATTATATTAACGCATCTTGGAACCTGCCTAATGTTCAATTACGACATACACATGGTCATCTGGATTACTCCATCCTCTAGTATGTGATACCTATAGGCACTGAAATTAGTAGAAATAATACAAGGAGAAGTAATCTAGAAGTGGAAGTAGGAAGTATATATGAGTAGAAGTAATACACTGATACTACATGATACAAATACACTGAATTAACATTGTCTCTATACCTATTAATCCTACTGAACATTATATAAATGTTTGTATTGACCAGGTTGCTGCTTAAATTAAAACTGCCAACTGTAAGTAATGTCGTTAATTCTGTAAGTAATGGTTCAACGATTCCAGATCTTTTGTTAAGATTTCTCCCCTTCTTCAAAATTGGTTGCCCGAACTGAACGATCAATGTTGTCCGTGTAGATAAATTTACTCAACGAGGTTTCAGGGAGGATCACTGGAGTACAGGTTGAAAAGGGTGGGTGTGAGAATATAGCCCTAAGGTTGGCCATCATGGGTTGAGTCGTTTTGATTATGAGTTCTTCTGTGTTAACGGTGAGGTAGTAGTCCACTATCATGCCTTTTAATGGTCGCGCATAACTTTAGACATTTTAGGATTAATGCATGCCGATGACAAATCTACAAAAACAACCGCTGTTTTCTTCTTGTTCTCAATATGGAATGTGTGTGCTAGTTAGTCGTATCAGCGTTTTCTCGCGCGGAAACCGTCTTGCTCCTTGGTAATTGCTTTTCTACGAGTTGAATGGTGATTCTGCTATGTTGATAAGTATTACCTTAGTAAGTAAATAAATAAATAAAATATCTTATTCAATAAATAAGACAAAATGAATTTTATCAGGCTAAGTTAGTAAAAATACTTCATACAAATTATATGAATGTAAAGAGAAACATTTCTTTGTAAAGGAGCCTATATTATTACGATACACGTGTTTACACTTCCCCGGGAGAAACAATGATCCATGCCTAACACACACACAAAACTTGCAAAAAAATTCGAAATACTCGTAATCCAATTATTGGGTAGAGCTCGGCGAGTACGTGCCGAGAAAATATCCGTTCCGCGAAGCACGCGATGGAACAGTTTCCGCTTAACGAGTCTCGCAAGAAGCTGCGGAGACAAAACACGTACCTACCTAAAGCGGGTGGGCGGTAAGGGGCGCTTTCATATTCACAATCGAAACAAACGCGCCAACTTTTCCTTTATACTTCCGCGAAGGAATAATAAAACTCGTATTGGCGGAGGTATTCGCATTGAGTAGGTACTCATGCAAGACGTTGTACAGTTTATGCGAGAGAATATCAATCGGCGGAGTAGCAGCTTGTCGCCATGTCGTGGAAATATAACATTCAAGGAGGTAAGACAATATTATTTATAAGAGACGGATATTCAAACCTCGTGATAATATCTGAGAATTGCCTATCAGAATTGTTGTAGAAGTTACCTGTATACACACTGAGAAAAAAATAAAGACGTGAGCAAATAAAGACGTGAGAAAATAAAGACGATCTTCCTGAATAAAATAAGCACCAAGCAGGAACAAGGTTCCAACCAGACCTGTACATGGTCGATAATGTATGGCACACAATGGTGTATGACCATTTCTAGTATGTAAAATGTTGTAGCCGACTTTACAAATCTGGCAGTATTTACAAGCTGCTTCTCACTACTAAACTGACTGCCTTTACATTCAGAAATACTAAACATTATTGTAACGCCATTGCGGCGAAGCGAGATGCGTCCTTCCAATACTCTTGAATTCCACGATACCAATTACTACCACAAAGTTGTGTCACCTTTAAGCCGTGAAAGCAGTATGTTGCACTATTGTGATAACTCAAAATTGCCAGGCAATTTCGTTAAGTTTCTGCAAGTACGTAGTGTAAACCGTGAAATGATCCCTCCAATACCAGCCATTCCAGGGACATTCACCTTCATTGAACCAACCAGTCGACTAAGATGACCATCTTGAAATATTTTCATCATTCTGCGATTCAGTTGACGGGCCTTGTCTAAGACCCGTGAGGTCTTCCGCTGGGCAATTGCCCTTTAGCGGGGTTTCATGTGAGCCGGGCTCAATGACCCGGCTTTCTGAGTATGGCCACGGCTAGCCTTCGCCCTGCGGCAGGTATCTCTTGAGGCGCCTGATGGTACAGGCGCCTTATGATGATCAACTATGTTGACGCGAGTACCTAGCATCTTCTGCGGCGAATGACTGCTTGATGAGATATACTCGCGCTGGCGGTCCGCTATTCTAGCAGACTGCGCGGGTACGGCTTCCGGACATCTCGCGGCCTAGTAAGCAACTCAATATACAAAATAATGAAATTTGGGAAAATTTAATTAACCGTCTTTACCGATAAATACAATTACCGATAAATACAATATTATAAAATAATTTTTAGTTTTAAAATTTTTTTTTTTTTTTTTTATATGTTTACCAAAAGATTTTAATTTAATGAAAGTTTAATGCTGGATTTGACATTTCATTATCATTTTAACTCTAATTTCAAAAATCGGTTATTCTTTTAAAGTCCTTATATTTCTCTGTTTTATTTAATTATTTCACAACATTTATAAATTATAACATTATATGGATTATTGTTATCACTTTAACAATACTAAAACCACAGAACTACCGCCGTCCTCTTTCTAGCATAATGACGAAAGTGAGTGTACGAAATAGAAAAATATATCATGTGTTGTGTGCAACCGGATTCTCAACAACGCCAAATCACTTTTCAGCGACTAAAATTAATGGTGATTTGCAACGTCAACCAAACTTTTACGGTTGGCAACGTTTGCCGACATTCTTAAAATATGAAAAAACTTTGCCGCTAGGTACCTACGTGTTCTTTTTTTAGCACAATGAATTATTTTGGTACATGAAAGAGACAAATAGATTCCTATCTTGTTCGGTATTAGGTAAGGGGTGTGTAATCGTTGCCAATGTATATATAAAAATTCATAAAATATTTGATAACACCATTAAATAAATTTAAGGTTGGCAAGGTTCGGAAAACAGTGGGCGTGGCCTCGGGACTACCTGGCTCAGTAATTCGTGAGTCAGTAGTTGTCGTTCATCCTGAGGGTGACTCATACCAGATAACCCGGACGTTTCAGAAGTATCTAACTGCTGTGATAAATCCTTAGTAGATACTTTTTTAACTACCGTCTTTGAGGGACGCACGACGCTCATTTGTTATTTTCGGCATAGTCTTCAGCTATCGATTGTCTGTTCTTATGCCCAGCATCTAAAATGCGGCTTCATTGCGTAAAAAAATTGGCTATTGTTCGAGAACATATTCTAATACTAAAAAACCAAAATTCCGACTTTTGCGTTATTCAAAATTACGTTTTTAAGCTATTGCATAGCTTTTATCGCGGGCCTAGGCCAGCGCGGCGACCGAATGAAGAAATTTCTTAACGAAAATGAATTATTTTAAACTGATAATTACGTCTAAACGAGTACTGCTTACGATTCGAAAAAAATATATGTTAAACAAGAACATTTTCCTAATATTCTTAGCTTTGAATATTTTAGATTTTGTTTATATTACATAGTGTAATTAATTTGTGAAATTAGGTCTATCCGAACACAAAAACGACTACTACGCTAATACTATCTGGCGTATTATTATGAAACCTGCACCATTTTAAAGATAATTTTATTATCTATCTTTTTATCTACGATTTTTTTCGAATAGTCAAAAAATAATATGCGTTTTTTTTGTTTTATCGAATAAAATTCGTGCGCTCTATCGGAAGAAGTTTAAATTATTCTGAATCGATTCGGAATAATTTCAACGTTTTCCGACAGAGCGCAGTTATCTGATATCAGAAATTTTTTTCTTCATACTGCATAAATAAAATAAATAAATAATTATAATTGCATAAGTTGTTAAAAAATGATATGCAATAGCTTTACCGCGGCAGTCCCCGAGTGCCACACGTATTTTTTTTATTATTACGATAATGAAAAAGAAAGAAGAAAGAAAAACCTTTATTGTGCTAAAATACCTAAATTAGTAAAGAAAACTTGAATTATATCTTAACTTAGTACAAACGTCGGTCTTATCGTTTAACGATTTCTTACAGCCAACCGTTGTAATATTAATTAAAAGCAATAATAAGACAGCTGACATATATCAATATATACACATATACATATACATATAAATACATCCATAATATAATAATAGATACATAGGAAATACAGATTAATAATAACACCTACTTATATAAAATGTTAAATATTACTGAGTTCTTATTGGACTATTCAATCAATAACAAACAAAAAAGGGAAGGGAAGGCGGAGGGGGGGGGGGGGGTTTGATGCTTAGTTAATATTTTGAGAGAGAAAATGTTCTTTCAGTAACGCTTTGAGGATTTATTCGTTTTGAAGGGAGACGAGAGACGACTGGCTAAAAAACCAACTGCACTGGAAGGCCGGTAGGCTTAAATGGTATACTGATCGGTCCAAATCGGGACTTGACGTAGACTGCGGTATATATTGAGAGTGAGCAAAGTTCGAAAGAAGTGTATACTTGCGGAAATACACCTCCATATTCCAAGCGGAGGTATACGCCGACTAATAAACGACTCAATAATTAACACGTTATCGACATGTCAACAGTTTTTTCGAGGTAACTAATCGAAACAATGCGCTCGCCATTAAAACCAGAAATGTTATAAAAGATACGACACTACAAAGAAAACATACAATGGACAATTTTAGTATTATGCACCTCAATATTCAAGGAGCCAGCAAGAAATCCTTAAAGACAGAAATCTTGTGTCAACAAAATGAAGTCAATTTATTATGCCTAACAGAACATTGGTTAAATGACTGTAGCTTAAGTTCGTTCTATTTAAACAACTATAAGCTAGTAAGCCACTTCTGCAGGACTGGCCATATTCGGGGCGGCAGCTGTATCCTTTCAACCAACAAATTTGAAGCTGCAGATAGAGCCGACATCGTTAATCTCTCCCGGGAAAAAATTATCGAGCTTTCATGCGTTCAAATTAAGAAAATTAATTACACAGTAGTCTGCGTCTACAGAATTCCAGACAGCGATTTTGACATCTTTATGAATCAACTAGGAAAAGTGATGGATCTTCTTTCTTGTGAAAATAACACGATAATTATGGCTGGGGACTTTAATATTGATCTACTGAAGTCATCGGACTTCGCAAAAACTCTATGTGATTTCTTAAGAACATACAACCTCCAAAGTTTAGTTGATTTCCCTACAAGAATACAAAATTTAAGCGCCACGTGTATTGACCTGATATTTTCCAACATATCCTGTGATAAAATTTCAGTACGAAATATATTGATCGATTTCTCAGATCACAACGCACAGCTCTTAGAATCTAAAGTCCATAAAAAAACGGACTAATGGAGGGCATGTTTGGAAAAGACCTTTTACCACCAATAATATAGCTAATTTCTGCAACAAAATTGCTAATGAACACCTTTACCTTGACTTGCTCAATCCCGAGGACACTTTTTCAGAATTTTTAAGATTGTTTAACTGTAATCTTGAAGCTTGTTTTCCAAAAAAGTTACATTGCGCAGACCAACGCAAAAAACGCTCTTGGATCACTCCAGGGCTGAAAACATCACTGACTAAGCTTCAACTTTTACAAGATATCTGCAATAGCGACAATAGTAGCGGACTCAAAAATTACTACTTAAAATACAAAAACGTTTATGACCAAGCTGTGGTAACAGCAAAACGGATTAGTATTAAACAAGAAATAGTAAACTCTAGAAATCAGATACAGGCCACATGGAAAATTATTAATAGAGAGTGTAGAAACAAAGGCAATGACCATGACAATATAACTGAAGTAATCCATGATAATATAAAATATACGGAACCAGAAGAACTAGCTAACATTTTTAATGACTTTTTTATCAATGCTTGTAATATTATAAATAAGGCGCTGCCGTCCAGTCAGAAGGCTAATAATATAGTAGCGGTTCCAGAATCCATATATCTCTATCCAATTACTGAAACGGAGCTAATTTCCTGTATAAAAGGCCTGAAGTCTAAACCTGCGACTGATATTTGGGAACATTCTATGAAACTTATAAAAGATGCGTCCGCCGTAATTACCCCCAAATTGCTTCCCATTTTGAATAGCTGCCTAAAACTAGGAGTCTTTCCTTCTAAAATGAAAATAGCGAAAGTACTTCCTATTCATAAGAAAGGTTCAAAAACAGAACTAAATAATTTTCGCCCAATATCTTTGGTGCCTTGTTTTGCAAAGGTTTTCGAGAAAATAATTTTCAATCGTCTTTTAGTATTCTTGGATAAAAAGAACATACTATCCAATAACCAGTTTGGATTTAGAAAACATAAATCAACCACCATGGCAATTGGGGAACTAGTAAAGCTCATATTAAAAGCCTTGGACAACTCTCTAAATCCGCTCGCGGTATTCTGTGATTTGTCCAAGGCTTTCGATTCTGTCAATCATGATATCCTTCTACATAAACTTGAGCTGTACGGATTTAGAGGCAGAACTCTCGATTTAATAAAGTCATATCTTAAAAATAGGTCTCAAATTGTGGAGATAAAGAAAATTAAATCACTCCCAAAACCTATAACATGTGGAGTACCTCAAGGTTCTATTTTGGGTCCGCTATTATTTATTATTTTTATAAATGATGTGGGTGATTCAATGCCCTTAAATTGTAATACATTACTATACGCAGATGACACTAGTTTTGTATTCCAAGGTACAACTAGCGATGAAGTAGGACAAAATGCCAACAAATGTCTCTCTGTAGCTAGTAACTGGTTTAAAACGAACCAATTATTATTAAATCCCACTAAAACCGTAGCCATGAATTTTGCCTTAAAAAAAGTTAACAATATCAATATCATCATGGACTCTAATAAAGTTCAGGTCGTTAACGCGGCCAAATTTCTAGGTATTACAATAGACCAGAAATTAAACTGGAGTCCACATATCGAGAGGCTATCGAAGGAACTGTGTTCTGCTATTTATGCCATACGAAAAATCAAATTTCTAGCCGGTGAACAAGCCGCAATGAGCACATACTATGCGTGCTTTCATTCGAAGATGGCTTATGGTATCCTAACATGGGGTAATGCACCAGATAGCCATCGTATTTTTATACTGCAAAAGCAAGCTCTCAGGACGATATTTGGGTTAAAAAGAGACGACCACTGTGCTCCGATCTTTAAAAATAAAAAAATATTAACATTTCAATCTGAATTTATATATCAATGCATAATTTATGCGAAAGCAAATTTGAAAAACGAGGAAAAGCATTCGAGTCTGCATGAACATAACACTCGCAATAAAAATAATGTAGTAATCCCCAAAGTGCGGCTTTCTTTATACCAGAGATCATATTTATATTTGGGGTTTAAATTTTTCAACTCATTGCCAGCAGAAATTAAAATACTTCAAGAGGTTGCATTTAAGAAATGCATAAAAAGAAACTTAGCCATGCATGCTCTCTATAATTTGGATGAATTTGACAAGGCCGTCTTAGTTTTAAAAAAATAAATTAGCTTTTATCAAATTTGTTCTGTATTTTGTCACCGTAGTTTTGATTTTATTGTAAAACTTGTTGTTTATTAACTGATTATTTTAAAATTTCTTGATTGACTATTTTTAAAACTTATTGATAGATTATTTAAAAATGTTGTTTACATTTTTTTTTTTTTTTGTTATTTGAGTCTGTAAGATTGAATTTTTATAATTGATCCGATGGTGTCTTGCTTTTACATATAAAAAGTATATGTACACGTAATGAAGTTGTAATAACCTCTAGAAAATGTAAAATGACGTATTCCACAGTATGTACTTTTTGGAATTAATAAAATATGACTATGACTATGACTATGACTATTGAATGTGCGGATATAAACCTACATAAGAACTACGTCAACCACCGTATCTATATCCACTCGGATAGGCACCAACCTCGGATCTTATGGCACCAACCTCGAATACCATTAATTCAAAGCTGGTGCAAAACTGCGTATCACTACTGAATTCCCTGGGCGAAAAGAACAGGGTAAAGATGGGTTCCCGGCCATGCAGGAATCGAGGGAAATGAAAAAGCGGACGAAATTGCTAAGACGGGAGCAAAGGGAGTGCTATACGGCCTTGAAGCTTGCTGTGGCGTACCAAAAAGCCTTGCAAACCTAATGCTCAAAAAATATGTTTAGAACAATCCGTCAACCATTTGAACAACACGCCAGGGTTGAATCATTCCAAAGCGCTAATCAAGGTTTACGATCTTAAGAGTGCATGTGAGGAATTATCGCTAAATAGGTACAATCTACGCATACTAATGAGGACGCTCACGGGGCATTGTGGCCTGAACAAACACATGTAGGACCTCAACCTCCGGGACACGAAAATGTGCAGATTCTGCCAAGGGCCAGAGGAAACTCCCCTGCGCCTCATGTGCAAGTGTGGCCCGCTGATGCGTAAAAGATACACCCGCTTGGGTGGTCATTACCTCCAACCTTAGGAGGTAAAACAATCTGCCGCAAAATCCTGTTGCAGTACTTAAAATTACACACGGCTTATCGCAGAACTATAGTAGGTTGCGAACACAATAGATCAACAATGGTCGCAGCGTCAAAGGCTCATTAATACCTTAGAAAAGCCCCACACAACAAATAAATAAAATAAATAAAGCCTTGAAGCAGAGCAACGAAGTTGCATCATACAATATTGCGATATGCAATTTTGCGAATTATCTGATTTTTGCGTAACAGCAATAGTAAATATAATCGTGCTACATATTATTCAATAACCCATCACACTTTAATTTCGAAATATAGAATTTGCTCGACGAGAATGTCAATTAATTATCGCATGTCGCGCCGTGCAGAGAGAGCACTCGTAAATTTTGTCAGGTTCTTGTATTTTAATTAATTTCGTCGCACATATTGCCGTAGCACTGCTGCAAATGTCAATAAGGCAACTCTACATTAGTGCATATATACCCATTATGGATGAATAGTGTAATGTGATATTTTAATGAACCCGGCTTTAGATCACCAGCAACAACCTACATACGTCCTATATAATAACCATGGTGAGTCTTATTTTGGTAGTGTAAAACTGGCTTATCCTTGGACGTACTGTATTAAAATTAGTGGATTATCACAACGACAGTAATCGTTTATCATTCATTAGTATTTCTTGTTAATTACCCATTTACTAAAAAACTAATTTCGTGTCGTTTTCTTGAAAGATATTAATATAATATGTTGTATATGCTGCGTCCCGATTTTTTAATGCAGTAGGCATTTTCAGCATTTAAAACGCACGAAATCATTTACTGCGCCGACCCACACTTTACAGCTTGTAACGTTCGGCGACGTTCTCTAAACAATACGGATTGGAATTGATCCCTTCATCTAGAATAATGGGGTATGTTGGTGTATAAAAGAGGCAAAGGCGCCCCGCTTCATTGCAGACTTTGTTAACGTTGCCGACTTATACACTTATATTAAGCGATTGAAACGTCTGAAGCGTTCGATAGCGACAAATCAAAAGTAACAACTGACAACGTTCGGTCAGGCAATAGGCGGGGTTACCTGTTACAGTCAGCTAGCCAGCGCTGCAAGACAGCAGCAGCCACAGACCGTCGCCGGTCGCACTGCGCCGCGCCGACAACCATCCGGCGAGCCTGGAAGAAAGCGTCGTCGCTTAGACGCTTATTCTTACTTATGTTTTCTATTTATTACAACGTGATCCCGAATATTCATATAGCGCCCTGACTACTATATGTGGCCTGATTTCCCCGTCCTCCTGTCCGGTTACGGGTCCAAAATCTCTTTCGCGGCCTCTACCTGATGTTAGCGGTAATTCAGTTTAAATTTATTGCGAACCATAGCGTCCTGTGCCCGTCTACCACTCGGATTCGGGTGGCTAACATCAGGTCAACTCGCTGCGATTGGAAACGCTGCACGATGCGCAAACTGCCCAGCATCGATTCCCCCAGATTGGAACCTCCGATCCCACCTGACCACGACTGGGCTTACAGCGGGTAGGATTCACAGATTCCGTTCTAGGTTAGTACATTCTAGAATAGGCTAGCGGATGGGAGCTAAACCGTGAGTTCAGACAAACTAACAAACAAGTTACCCGTCCCAAATTGCAGGCAGATTTAAGTACAAATCAGCGGACATTAGAGGTGTCAACTATAACGAGCGAACCAGTCACTCCAGGCTGGTCTAACGATATATAATCGTTATTTCAGTCGTAAGACCAATCCTCGCGGCACGGGTATATAACCCAGCGGGCATCCACGCCCTGGCTACCAGTTATGGCCGGATTGCTTCGGCCCCCCCGACGGCCTTCCCCGATTTTTATAACAATCCCAAATTTTATAACAATCTAAAAGAATTCATAAATTAAAATTAAAAATTACACAACACTTATTTCACCTTGGTAGAAATGAGGTGGAAAAGGTAATAAGTAATATTTTAAAGTAAAGGTCTTTGCATTTCATAATATTGTCATACATTGTAATACAATTTACATTTTTATATTATTTATTTATTTTTTCTATAAACTTCATATTCCGACTTTTAATATTAATATTTATTTCCAGGATCATGCTATATCGATATTTTTAATTATAATTATAAATTTAATTGGGTTCTTAAACTTATAAATGTTTTAACAGGTTCTATGTTCTGGCTCTTTTAGTGTAATTGATCTTTTTCCTGGAAGAACAAAAATGGACAGTAATTATTTACACTGGAAGAGCAAGAGCAAGATCAGGATGCGTTTGCTATAGCTCTACGTTCGTTAAGTGTAAATAAACATAAGTAAGAAAACAAGCATTATTCAAACTTCTAACAAATATTTTTCTCTCTTCAATCGTGGTTTGTGGTATCTAGTATAAGAGGACCCAGTGCAGTATATTAAGTCTGAATTTCAACCCTATCCTTCAATTATACTATTTAACCATTTGAAATTTCTCTGTTTCCATCGAAATGTAAATTTTTCGCTGACATTCAACCTTCGCTGGCGCTCGGCAATATTTCTAAAGCAGAAATCACAGTACGGAAACGTCTTCGAAACAGAAGAAAATTTAAATAGGGAACCCGTTACGCCGGCTCAAATAAAAGTAGCGCGATTCGGCGAGGGCTACTTAATTTGCATAATGAACCAGACACTCTCATTTATAAGTTAATTTTAACTCTTATCTCTTAATTGCATACTTTCCTTCATTTTATTCATTGTTTCCCCCGTTCCTTATCAAGCGCCTTTGCCGCCCCGCGCTGCTCTCCTTTCCTTGCGCTTCGTGCATTTGTGTATTATTTTTGTTCCAGACGCTGCATTCGCTCGAAAGAGTACACTGTTTATATATGTCGCAGGGAAATGATAAAAACAGAGATTTGATCAATTCACGGGAGATGTTCAAATGAATACAAATCTAGTGATTTGATCAAATCCCTAAACAGGTTTAGTGAAATGTAAAAAATAACATTGTAATCTATTAAAAAGATTTATTTAGCAAACCAAACCTTATTTATTTTCAAGTAATCAACAAGAAGTATTACAATGAGAAGTGAAACTCTCAAAATAGTCTCATTTATTATTTATTAAAGCACATTTTGGATTTGTAGCATCTAAAGTTACAAAGGACGTTACTATTTTTACAGGGATATATATTCGTTTTGAATTGCAATACTTTTCATTGTTCACAAGACCATTTATTGGACCCGAATATCTCCGAATAAAGATAATTTTCCTGCAATTTCACGCAAACTGTGCTTAATCGGTGGTACTGAATCGGTACATATGAAGCCAATATTTTATTATGCCAACTGAAGTACCAATTTCATTTTTTTTAATATTTAATACGATCCCCGTTATGTTGTTTACATCTAATGAATGTCTACCTCTCTCTACCTTGGCACATCAACCAAAACGGTGGATCCCAGTAACCGTCTTTAAATTTCTTCGAAGAAGATTTCTTTCTTTCGTGCCGTCCCAATTACTTACAAGATTTTATCATTTCACTGAACCTGTTTAGGGATTTGATCAAATCACTGGTTTTGTTTAGTGAAATGACGTGGATGAATTCTTCGATTTGTAATTGTAAAGGAAAAAATCGGTTGTGTTGGCAAAAACCTTTCCCGGCAAATATCTAATTTTGAGCGTGATGTCCATCGGAAAGGAGGTTGACCTGATTGAAAGGGCTAGTCGGGGGCGAGCGCGAATAGCGAGAATGCAACGAATTTAAGTTTGATCCAACCGTTTATGCAAATATATATAACGTTGCCATGACCGTTATATAGCCAATTTGTGCTACTTGGGGATCGTTAATCACTTGGCCTATCAACTGTTGATATAGAGTTCTAAAAAAAACAATTTTTGTGTGCATTCTTGCAAAAAACAAAAAAAAATTAGGGTAATTAAGCATAACTCTTCCCCAATATTTTTTTCTCATATCTGTGGAGATATTTCAATTTTAATTTATTTTTGTACAATGACTGCTAAATATACAAATGTAATTTTATTTTATTTTATTTTATTTCTGGAAACATACAGCGCATACAATTGACGTACCTACGTGTGCATAAACATAATGTATAAAAAAAGAAAACATTACGCCGATAATCGTTTCCTACGAAAGTAACAGATTTCCGCATATTACATATTTGGATTTCAGCATATTACACTTAAAAATTAATTGTAATTAAACTAAGTTCATATTAAATATAAAATTGATATAGAAAACCGATGGGAAAGGTAGGGAATTGGAAGTGATCAGGAAGAAGGAGTTAGATAATCGTATGTGTGTATATATATATATATATATATATATATACATATATATATATATATATATATATATATATATATATATATATATATATATATATATATATATATATATATATATATATATATATATATATATATATATATATATATATATATATATATATATATATATATATATATTAAGAATTCGTTTAAAGGATGACACTTTGATGAAAAAATAAAAATAATAAAAGCCACTTACATAGCTGGAAGGTTTTCCCGGACTGGACTGGGAAATGCTTATTGTTTAAACGAGATGTATTCTTGGATGAGTACCACTTTCGACGGTACACTGTAGGTTTAACCCTTTGAGTATGATACGACCAAATTTGGTTCTGACACTTTTATGGGATCCCTTTATCGCTAGCGAACGATCACCCTTCATCCACATCTCAAAAACAAAGCGTATCCTTTTGCAAACCAAAATAAAATGTCTTTATTAAAGACAAATTTAAGCAAAAACAATGAAAAAAATCACAATCAATCGTCTCTTAAATGCGGAATGACATTTCAAAAATTCGATTTGAAATTCGAATATATCCACTCTTTAAAAGGACGATATACGATTGCTGGGGCTCGCTATCAGCCAGCTATTAAATGAAAATAAAAATAAAATACTTCATTTGCTCGTTCCCATGAAATAAGATATAAATCGTAATTTCTGGTCGAGAAGTTTATACTTAAGGTTATATGATATTTACAAGAGTTCAAAACATAAGATAAAATTGTATAATATTGTTAATATTTGATTGGTTTTTTGTAAAATCTTTTTTTTTTTTTTTTTTTTTTTAAGAATTCGTTTAAAGGATGACATTTTGATGAAAAAATAAAAATAATAAAAGCCACTTACATAGCTGGAAGGTTTTCCCGGACTGGACTGGGAAATGCTTATTGTTTAAACGAGATGTATTCTTGGATGAGTACCACTTTCGACGGTACACTGTAGGTTTAATGGGATCCCTTTATCGCTAGCGAACGATCACCCTTCATCCACATCTCAAAAACAAAGCGTATCCTTTTGCAAACCAAAATAAAATGTCTTTATTAAAGACAAATTTAAGCAAAAACAATGAAAAAAATCACAATCAATCGTCTCTTAAATGCGGAATGACATTTCGAAAATTCGATTTGAAATTCGAATATATCCACTCTTTAAAAGGACGATATACGATTGCTGGGCTCGCTATCAGCCAGTTATTAAATGAAAATAAAAATAAAATACTTCATTTGCTCGTTCCCATGAAATAAGATATAAATCGTAATTTCTGGTCGAGAAGTTTATACTTAAGGTTATATGATATTTACAAGCGTTCAAAACATAAGATAAAATTGTATAATATTGTTAATATTTGATTGGTTTTTTGTAAAATCTTTTTTTTTTTTTTTTAAGAATTCGTTTAAAGGATGACACTTTGATGAAAAAATAAAAATAATAAAAGCCACTTACATAGCTGGAAGGTTTTCCCGGACTGGACTGGGAAATGCTTATTGTTTAAACGAGATGTATTCTTGGATGAGTACCACTTTCGACGGTACACTGTAGGTTTAATGGGATCCCTTTATCGCTAGCGAACGATCACCCTTCATCCACATCTCAAAAACAAAGCGTATCCTTTTGCAAACCAAAATAAAATGTCTTTATTAAAGACAAATTTAAGCAAAAACAATGAAAAAAATCACAATCAATCGTCTCTTAAATGCGGAATGACATTTCGAAAATTCGATTTGAAATTCGGATATATCCACTCTTTAAAAGGACGATATACGATTGCTGGGCTCGCTATCAGCCAGCTATTAAATGAAAATAAAAATAAAATACTTCATTTGCTCGTTCCCATGAAATAAGATATAAATCGTAATTTCTGGTCGAGAAGTTTATACTTAAGGTTATATGATATTTACAAGAGTTCAAAACATAAGATAAAATTGTATAATATTGTTAATATTTGATTGGTTTTTTGTAAAATCTTTTTTTTTTTTTTTTTAAGAATTCGTTTAAAGGATGACACTTTGATGAAAAAATAAAAATAATAAAAGCCACTTACATAGCTGGAAGGTTTTCCCGGACTGGACTGGGAAATGCTTATTGTTTAAACGAGATGTATTCTTGGATGAGTACCACTTTCGACGGTACACTGTAGGTTTAATGGGATCCCTTTATCGCTAGCGAACGATCACCCTTCATCCACATCTCAAAAACAAAGCGTATCCTTTTGCAAACCAAAATAAAATGTCTTTATTAAAGACAAATTTAAGCAAAAACAATGAAAAAAATCACAATCACAAAAATATATACCTATATATATTTTTTTTTTTATTTTTATTTTTTTTTTATTTATTTATCCTATTTTTTATAGTTACATAGAAAGATTGCGTTCATTTTTTAACACATTTTAAAATAATACATATGAAGAAAATCGCGAAAGGGCATTAACTTGTCAGGATTACATCACCCCACTAGGTATACGCCTGTGTTGGGGTGATGGATACATAGTTCTGTGGTATTATTTGCTGAGCCTGTAGCCTTGCCTGCTGTCCTTTTTCCGTCTTAAAAACAATACGTAATATAATTTAGCATAATATAATATAAATAATATAATATAACATATTACAATATAATATAATATCATATGTTATAACATATAAAATAATGTAGCATATTTATATATAATATAGTATAACATAATAAAATATAACATATTATAATCTGTATATCTGTATACATATCCATAATTTACATCTATATATCCTATAATTTGTGGTTAGAAATAGAATATTTTAATATATCATACTTTCGCATTCTTCTCTAGTATAATTTGAGAGCCAATGAGACACCCGTCTCTTGAACTGGTTGTCGGTTATGTTTAAGATCTGTCCTGTGTACGAGTTAAATATATTATAGAGTTTCGGTCCGAGATATGCGTAGTGTCGTTGTCCGTATACAGTCCTCATTTTTGGTTGAATCTGTTTGTCTTTGTGTCTAATGTTGTGTTTGTGCTCTGGTTTGTATTTATCCGTGTTCTTCATGAGGTCCCTCCGATAGCGCACCAGAACAGCGCGTATGTATAGTTGGCGTACGTCAAGTACTTTAAAGTCTGTATATAGGTCGTCTGACGGGGAGCGATATGGCTTCTTGTTAATGACTCTGAGCAAAGCCTTTTGCGCTTTGACCAGTGGGTCAAGATTTGTTCTTGCCATACCGCCCCAACCGATTTGTCCGTATGTAAGTAGAGTCTGCGCCAGTGCATAGTAAACAGTCCGTAGTAGGTTAATGTTGAGTATGCTTCTTATATTTTTAAATATATAAATCAACTTTCTAGTCCGTTTAGTCGTAGCCTCAATGTGTTGTGTCCATTTTAGATTTTGGTCAATGACTATTCCTAGATATTTTATTGTGTTTGTGCGTTCAAGTGGTAAACATGTACAGTTCAAGTAGTCGAATTTATGTAACGTAATATGGTGGTTAGTATTGGGATGATGTCTATTGTCGATGCTAAAGGTCATATATTTAGTCTTGTACTCGTTTAGCGTCAAAAGATTATTGTCAAGCCATCGTTTAGCCAGCTTCAGTCCCGCAGTCGCCCTGTCAAACGAAGACGTCCATGTGTCGCCGTAGAATAGCAACACAGTGTCGTCGGCGTAGGACAGTACGGAGCCCTGAACCTGAAGCTGGCATAGGTCATTTATGTACACTAAGAAGAGTATTGGGCCCAGTGTGCTGCCCTGTGGGACCCCATAGGAACACGGCAGGGATTCACTTGTCTCGCTGTCAATTTTAACTTGTTGCGTGCGTCCAGTTATATAGCTACGAAACCAGTCCAACTCTACGTCTAAAACTCCGAGTTTCTCAAGTTTCGTGATTAGTCTATCGTGAGGTACTGTGTCGAAAGCTTTAGCCAAGTCTAGAAAAATACCAATGCAATGTTTGTTTCTATCGAGGTTTTCTGTTATACATTTAGTTAATTCAAGAATTGCATCGGCAGTTCCTCGACCCGGCCTAAAGCCATACTGTCCGTCTGACAATAGATCATGTGTCTGTAAGTAAGTCGTTAGTTGTTTTGCGGTTATTTTTTCTAGTATTTTGATTATTGTATTTATTACTGAAATCGGACGATAGTTTTTAGGGTCACGTTTGTCACGGTTGGTAATATACACCAAGGGTTTGGCTATGAATTTAGCAATGAACTTCAGAGTACCTACACTGATACCATCTGGACATGGGGCGGAATCGCTTTTTAGCAATCTGATTGTCTTAAGAATGTCATCTTCGTAAACATGGGTAAATTTAAACTTCCTTTCAATATTAGGCAAAGTAAAATCGTCTTCAGTTGCGTTAATCGTTGTGGAAGTTTGATAGAAGGCCTTGGCCAGATTTACTCCAACATTAGTGAAGTATCTATTGAAATGTTGAGTAACGTCGCTCTTGTTTTTAATTAGTTGCCTGCCAATCTGTAGTTCCTGTACACTGCTTGTCGCCCTACCACGACTATTACTCATTTCATTAACTACCCTCCAAACAGTCTTTAAATTAAAGTTATCCGTCTCAATTTTTTTCCTGTAGTAGTCCTCCTTGCTCCTCTTAATTATACTTGTGCAAATATTTCTGTATCGTTTATAGTAGTCTTGTAGCGTCTTGTTGTTTGGGAATCTTCTCATTTGTTTGTGTAATTTGTCCCGTTTTTTAATGCATTTGATTATTCCAGTATTCATCCAGGGTTTTAGTAGTGTAAATTTAGGTGTCGTTATTTTTGTAGTGGTATTGTTTTGTATATGGTAATTTAAAGTATTTAAGAAAGCTACCGTTGCGTTGTCGACGTCATTAGTAAATGTGTCTGACCAATTTTCTTTACTTATGTCATTAAGCAGCCCTTCATAGTTAATAATTTTCTTCGATTTTGTCATGTCAGCCTTCGCATTGTTTTGCTTGCCATGTAGTCCAAAGAGTGTGGAATAGTGGTCAGTAATGGTAGTATGTGCGACCGCAGCAGTAAGGCTATTTTTAGATTTTACATATATATGATCTATGCAGGTACCGTTTGCAGGGCGAGTTGTTGTGTTGATCGCGGAAACGAACCCCAATTCGCTCATTAACCCTTCGTAGTCATCAGCCTGGTGATGTTTGGGTCCTGTTGTCGAAATATTGATATCTCCTGCGATTATAAAATGTTTTACTCTATCATTATTTACGTGTGTCCACAATCCGTTGTAGTGAATCTAAAAAAAATTCGATATTGATAATCGATGGAGATCTATACAGTGCAAGCACTCTGATGTCATTGATTTCAATTAAAAGTCCAGTACATTCTAAAATTTCTAAATCGTAAATGTTAGCGATAATTCCTACCTTCGTGTAGACCACCACACCATCTGCTCTATTAGCGTTATTTTTAGTGCCTCTAGCGTTGTACCCGATTAGCTGAGGTAAATGCGGTAAATCTCGTATCCATGCTTCTGATAAAATTATGATATCCACATTTATTTTTAGCTCGTGTAGTAGCAGAGGTACCTGATCGAAATGTTTTGATATACTGCGTATGTTTAGGGCTAATATTGTTACCATATATTGATTGGTGAATATCTTTAAACATTCTGATGGAGAGTTTAAAACAAAGGTATCAAGATCCCCCATTTCATCAATTATGTTTGTTATATTATCGCCAGTAAATATATTGTCGCATGTTAAAAATCGGCAGTGTATTGCACCTCGTTATTGTAGTTTCCACCTCTATTGATTCAAGGGAATAGAAAGAATGCCTATATCTCAACTTACGATATATTTTTATATGTATTATTTGTATATAGTAGTGAAAAATAGTAATCAATGGATTAATAAGTATATATGTATCTTGTGGCATTGAGTTGTATAAGTTATTGTTGTTATATTTTTTGGAATATTTTATTATAGAATTAAATTTATATAATACATACAATACCCGCCCATTGTGAACTTTCACAGTGAACAATATATATATATATATATATATATATATATATATATATATATATATATATATATATATATATATATATATATATATATATATATATATATATATATATATATATATATATATATTATATATATATATATATATATATATATATATATATATATATATATATATATATTTTATATATATATATATATATATATATATATATATATATATATATATATATATATATATATATATATATTT